>JXOV01015170.1:0-13821 GCA_001014945.1 Clogmia albipunctata
CACAAGAAATAACCGAGCCTAAGTATTTAAAAACAAATATTGACACAAACAACTAAATTCAGCACACTTGAGCAGTATAGATCTTGTCACTGTTTAGAAGAGGTTTAATGTTAGTAATACGCATTGTGAGGGTGTTTTCTCCCTGCTCTGAGAAGAGCCACGATATTTATTTATTTATTCATATAATTGTTTAACAATTAATTCAAATATACTTAAATCTATCTCGGAAATAAATTTGTTTTCGTGTTTTTGTAAATTGTAATTTGTAGTTTAATGTTTATCTCTATAATCACAAATTATAATATAATCTCTATCGCAGTTAAAATAAAATATATTTATTGTTGTATTAAGATACAAGTTAAGCGATTATTGTTATTGCTTTTATATTAACTTTTTTATGTTTAAGACTAAATTTCATTAAAGATCAATGTATTTTATCGTATTTGTTATGATTATGAAAGATTTTTATACAATAAATTAAAAAGGTATAATTGACTTTTTAAGGAAATGCTGCACTTTTAGGTAAATTTGCCAGATGCAAGAGAAGAAATTGGAAACTAATAAAATATAATAATCTGAGTGCTATTAAATCTGTGTTCGATTTTTACCCAAACGTGAACGAAATTATTAGTTATGTCAGTGCTATGGTCTCGATTTGAGAGTAAAGTTACATAAAGAGCGTAAAATTATCGGGAAATTTGGGTGGTAAATTAAAGGAAGGTGGATGCTGCAAAAGGAAGTATCGGTTTTTGCTAATGTAATCCATTTTCGCGAAATTAATTGGTACTTCTTATAACATACTTTCAAATCTTTTACTTTTGAACAGTGGAACGTAGAAGAAAACATTCAATAACACTATAAACTTTATTTTTAATATTTTTTAGGAAGAAATATATTAACTTTGGAATGACACTTCAACATAGAAATTAATTTTCATTATTATAGTTTATGCAGAAGTTTTATTGTATGTAAATAATTTTATTGCAATATATTTCCAAATACCTTGCACTCTAAGGATTTATGTGAGTTAAATACTGTCAAGATAGGACATTCATACAATCCCCGGTCGGACAACCCATGAGCCTAAAATCCCAAACCTATCCTGTAACTAATCAAATGGAACCCAGACTAATAGAGCGATTCTTACAACACCCTACTAAACCTCGATCCGGAATATTTCCACATGTTGACGAATGATGGGGAGAGGCCACGGTAGGGAGGGTAATAATCGACGTCGTAAGACCAGTAATCGATTATAGAAAAGTTCCTTGTATGTTTGTGTGGCTCAAAGAAATTTAAACATTTTCTTTAGTGCCCTCATCAATAGATTGTTTAAAAATGCTCAATGGTGGAGAAAAGAGAAGAAATAACGCTGATCTTCCCGAAATTGATTCTTGTACTTGCAAATCGGATATGACACAAAGTTGTAATCGGTTTAGAGTTAGACTGTGTGGAAATTTTCAATTCTAGCTTCTTTTGGACCCAGAAAAATCGAAGATAATTTGGTGCTGCTATAACATTGATTGTGACTGTATATTTGGAACTAGGAAATATGGCAAAAAAAATATGGAAACTTGTTAATCAAACCTCGTATGTGGGTGGAATTTCAACATAACCTTCTTACAGCATTTCAATATGTTTTGTGAAAAAAGTTTTCACTAAGAAATAATAAGGAATCAGTAGTCAGTATAGGCCTTTTGCCTGTGTGATCATGTCCCTCCATTGACGTCTGTTGATGGCTGCTTCTTTCCAATTGTGTATTCCTAAAAGTGCCTACTGGTCTCTTTCCTGTCAGCCGTGCTTCCATTGCTCTTTTGGGAAATCGGCCTTCATCCATCCTGGTTATATGTCCTGCCCATCGTAATTTATTTAATTCCACAAACCTCAGCACGTCNGATGGCTGCTTCTTTCCAATTGTGTATTCCTAAAAGTGCCTACTGGTCTCTTTCCTGTCAGCCGTGCTTCCATTGCTCTTTTGGGAAATCGGCCTTCATCCATCCTGGTTATATGTCCTGCCCATCGTAATTTATTTAATTCTATAAACCCCAGCACGTCGTTATCCTGGCACAGCTGATAGACCTCCTTGTTGTGTAGGATAATAATGAGGAATATATTTTAAAAATACATTTTTGAGCATTCTCTTACCAGTAAATTTCTCAAAATGAGATTTTAAATTAGAATTCAATGAATGCCTTCACAAAGACTAATTACGTGTATATAATGGTTTCAATGTCAGAAGCACAGAAAGTAATACGTGTTTAGTGCGAATGACGATTTGTTGTTATCTGGTCTTAGATCTCTTGGATCTACAATCGTAGGTTTGAGGTACTATGTAATGTCCAAAAAATTTGAAAATTCTCTTTTCTTTTTTATCAAACCTCGTATGTAGTCATACTAACTGAAATTTTCGTATAAAAACATTTTTTGATTTAAAAAATACCATATGATGACATATTGAAATTATGAAGACTTTTTTTAATGAGTCATCGAAGAGATATTCATTGCAGTCGTCTCATTGAAACACATCACCTGAAGTGGCTCATTCATGAAATTGGTCTCTTCAGTCGTACAAATACAACACTATTGACCTGTTGTTTGGCTTTGGTTTGGATTCAAAGCGTGACTTAATTGACGAAACTTCCCGTTGTGTTATTATTTTGGTTCACTCTGGGAGAATGTGTGGTGTGTGCTGAAATTGGCGCCATTATTAGCCTTATAGTTTGTTTTCGAATTGCCCAATCGAATTGATGCCGGCCAATTGGCGGATTCAGAACAAACATTATTAATGTAACGACGTGAATATTTGCTTGGCTTTGTTTCAGACACTCAGCACTGCTGTGGTGCAGTTATTCCTCACCGAGCCCCATGCCCATTCGCACTGGGTCAAACGGTACACGGGTGCCCTTTGCTTCGTCAAAGACTCCAATAAAAAGTCTTACTTTTGCCGCATCTATTGCCTAATGCGCAATGAACTGGTCTGGGAGCAGGAACTCTACACGACGATCCAGTTCAACAAACCCCGGCCGTACCTGATCAACTTTGAGGGCCAGGACGGACATGTGGCCTTCAATTTTGCCTCGGAAGACGAGGCAGACAATTTTTATAGGTGGGTTTCAGTGTTTTATTACTTACGATTCAATTGAGATTTTGTTACTGTACTGAAAAGTGGATTTATTTACTAAATTAAAGCACCGTATTGAAAGATAGATTAAACTATTAAACTCGAAGTATTTAAAAATGTTGTATTATATTTCTCAAATATAATATGTAGGTACATCAATTTTGTGAATAATCATTTTTGCAGTGAAATATTTACATTACATTTATTTGCTTAGTATAAGATGTACATGCATTAGATCTTTATATTTTAATTTTATATTAAATTTTAAGGATTAACTATAAAAAATATTTTAGAGCATTATTTAAATTATTTTTAATTTTTAAATTAATTTTAGAGAAGTAGTAGCTTTTTTCAATTGTGAGCTTTATAGTTTTTCTATTAACAATAAATTCTAGTTCTGTAACAGATTTTTAGATGGATTAAACTTGGTGTGGAATAAAGAAGCATTTTGTAAGATTAAATCCTACAGAAATTGAGCATTTCTTTGAAAAACATTTATGCTTTTTTTTATAAACATTTAAATGTTGGACCCTTTTCACGTTGTTGTATACTGCTCTTATTCACATATAATGAATAAGGCAATTGTATCAGTGCATGATAACGTATCATTAGGTGTATGGTGGACAGACATACGTTCCTCTTCGTATATCGCTCTAGCTCTTCCTGTTTATAATAATTTCTGGCCCTAACGGACTTGTTGCTATCGATAAAGTATTTCAATATATAATAAATAATTGCGAAGGATTGTAGTATGGGATAGGTTAGGATAGGAAGAGATTATTAGACCCGCCATTCGGCACCGCACATTAGAGCAGTATAGGTCTGGACACTTAGGAGAGGTTCCTTGTTAGTAATAAGGACAGTTAGTAAAAATTAATTGTTTTTGGACTATAGAAAACATGGATGCAAATTAAGAAGCTGTTTCTCTCTACATTGATAGTCCTTCGTTGAGAATTGAATATAAGTTGGACAACTCATCACTTGTTAATTATAAAGCATTTTGTAGGATTTTAATAAATATTTAAACGCTAAAAATTTCGATATAAGTGTTATTTAAACTAGTAAAATATACAAAAATATAAAAAAACACATGTTGTGATAAAAAATAATAGATAATAGTTGTGAGACAATTCCTATACGAAAAATGATGTCGTATTGGATGGCAAAACTTTAATTATTTGTAGGAAACATATCAGATCTTTTTTTTTTATAAAACAATAATGATAATGGCCTTGTTCTCAAATTAGAGATTAGATTTTTTAAAACAATAAATTTGAACGAACACATTTACAACAAGATACCTAATATTTTTAGTCTAATTAAATCACTATGATCATATCTATATTACAGATACAACAAAGTTAATTTAATAAAATAAAAATTGGAACAAAGCTATTAAAACTAGAAAATAACAAATTTTACTCAGATATTCTGTTTTCCTTTTAATTTCCGTAAATACAAAACTACATCTTTTAAAGTATTGGTAACTAAATAGATTATTTAATTTTGAAAAACCTTAAAATAATAGAAACTGTTGTTGATTAGAAGTAATTACGCATTAAATTGTGCTCTTTGACAGTAATAGCTCATAACGCTGGGAGAATAAAATATATATGAATATCTTAGACGAAAATCAGAAACTTTAATTAACTAAGAATGATTTCAATTAACCAACGCGTTATTGTTTTATGGCCAAAAATTACCACGACAGATTCGAAGAGGCCACACCATAAATGATTAAAAACCTTTTTAACCTTATTGTATAAATAAACAAAAATGTCATTCTACTTTATGGAATGTATTCTTATTTATTCATTCATTAATATTTTAATTTATTATAATTAATGTTCTGTTTCATTCCTTTATGATCCCTTAAATCACAATTCTAATATTATTCACTCAATCAAGTTTCACCGAAGTTGCGTGTAATTCTGAATTGAGAAATGGGGAGAGAAATTCCATTAAATAATTATTTACCGATTTAATTTATAGGGCCGCTCAAACAATGATCGAGATGAGAAGACGTCGTCGAGAGGAGCGTAGAAGACGTGACCCGCCGCCACGGCCACCGTCTGGAAACCCGACCGAAGACGCCCCAGATATGGTGGTTCTAAGGCAGCCTCAAAGCAGTAAGTTTTGTTCTCAATTCGCCACTCCAACTTGACACAGATTAACGAAATCCAGTACAGAGAACCGAAGAGATGGAAAAGGAAAGTTGATTACAGTTTAACTGTTTTTCGATCGACGGAGATTAAAATCGGATGAATGAATGAAAGTTTCGATTACTGAAATTTGCTTTGATTGTGTCATTTCATTGGGTTTTGTTGGCGCGGCTGAGTATTTATAGCGATTTTCAGAATCATTTTTCTTTTTGATTTAATTTTAAGTAGAAAAAACCATTGTCACCTCTCCAATTTGACTTTCCCCGTGTCATTTCGGTCTCGGCTTGATTTTGCACGTTATCGGAAACGATTCAATTAATTGCAACGAGAAAGAGAATGATTGAAAGAATTATCAACGCGTTAAACAGTAATCAGTGTCCTTTTACTAGAAAGTTTATTACCGTTTTTGACACGTTTATTGTTGAGTTTTAATTGGATTGGGAGTGTCGTTGGTTTAATCAGTTACTTTGTTATATAAGATGAATAAGATTTATTCGATTGATTTAAAACACAGCAGTGGGCAGTCAAATATGGTCATTTTTATCCATGTTTGTTGTAGACATTGAATTAATTTCGGAAGTTATTTAATCGTGATTTACTTGTCAACGCTTGAATTATGAAACATATTTTTATTTATGTTTATTTCCAAAAATGGGAGTCATTTTTAAAAATTATTTGTACGAGACTTCATTTTTGATCTCATGTTAAAACAACATTTAATTGTTATTACCTTTATTATCTACATGAATTGTATTAGTTTCAATATATAAATTTAATAATTTATTACAAAAATATTTTAATTTAATTGCCAGGTTATATCATTTAATGAGGTAATTTTAAATGGACATTACAAACCTTTTAAGTTAATACTGTAATTTATATTGATTTGCTTTTAAAATTCAAAATTGGTTTTGATAAATCAAATAATTAATTGATCCAACTGATTTTACATCTTTAACTTCATTAATTCCTAAGAGATTAATTGAAATTGTTGGTAGATGATCCAAAAGGTCCATAAAAACTAGACAGTTATATGAGAAGATAATGTGATGGTGATTGACAAAACAAATTCCAGTTATAATGGAGAACATAACCATGTTAAGTGGAGGAAGTATAGGAAAAATAGTTATTTTTAAGACGGTTTAAGTTTAGGTTTTCAAGAAGGAAGGCTGTTTCCGCTAAGAGACGAAGTCGACGAATAGCTTCCTTCGAGAAAACTGAATTAAACGTCAAGAAACGAATGCTATTTTACCCAATTTTCATTTGTTGCACAAAATCTATGGATTCAATTTTTATATGGGAAACATTGAAACTTTGAATGACTTCTGTCAATAATTCACAGAAACTGCCCTAAATGAAATTGTTTTGTGGTGTGAATTGATTTCTTGCAAATATCAGTTTTTAATACTGATCATATTAAATGATATTTAGAATTTATATTTGATATAATTTCAAGTTTATTCAAAAATATGACGGCACTGCTAATTTATTTATTATCAATTTATATCGTGACTAAAATTTAATGAAACATTTTGATGTTTCATTCTTCAGACTAGAATAAAAAGAAGAAGTCGAATGATAAGTTGTATTTGTGAATGGAGGTGTATCTTTTCATTTCTATAGTACTTTTGTCATGCCTGTTTGCACTCAGTTTTTCAAGCCGTGGTGATTATTATATTTCATTTAGAAAAGCTTCACTTTTGATTGAAGCATAAATTAATGAAAACAAGTACTTTTATATCAAAATTGGGAAAATACTTTTTAAAATAAAAAAAATCACATAGGTACATTGACTTGTTACTTAATTAAAAAATAACAATGCAATAACGACAGGTAGACTATTGATTAACTATGTTGTTAACTATGTAATTAAATCATAGCGCAAAACTTATTTAAATAAACTTTTTAAAGTAAAAATACTTCTATGACCTCATGTGGAAATGTCAATTAATATGATCCTTTTCCCTTACTTAGTGATGCCGTCTATGACGGCTCCGGGCAGTCAATATCCCTCGAATAAAATGCCAACGAATACTGGGATGAATTTCGGAGGAGGTTTGAATAAAGATAAAAAGCGCGGTGCTAAACGAATTAACAAGGCAGACATTGGGGCGCCGACCAATTTCAAACACATTACCCACGTCGGTTGGGACGAACAGAAGGGCTTTGACTTGACCGGTGAGGAGGTGGAAACTTTGAAACCTTTCCTACAAAAGGCAGGCGTTTCTGAAAAGCAGTTGAGCGATCGAGAGACACGAGCTTTTATTTATGACTTTATTCAGAACCACAATGTGCTCGATGCTTTGACGCCAGAGCCTCCAGTGCAGAAGAATCCGTATGCCCATAGGCAGCCCCAGTTGCCACCACAGAACCGTCAGCCGCCACCCGTTCCGTCGCGGCAGCCGAACAAGAATGGGGGCACGAGAACTGCTCCTCCTCCGCCGCCGCCGTCGTCAAATCGCGTTCATCCGCCACCGGAGACCCCTCCAACCGGTCACAAGGTGCGCACGCCACCCAGTCGCCCTTCGCCACCGGTTCAACAGCCTTCTGCCGCTCCCCCACCTCCTCCGCCACCGCCGCCACCTCCAATGGCGCCCCCAATGCCGCTAGACAGCTCGCAGACGGACGCCGGAGAGGAGCCAGTGCGGAAAGCAGCGCCACCAGCAGCCCCAGATGCAAGAAGTGCGCTAATGGAGAGCATCCGCAAAGGAGCAATGCTTAAGGTCAGTTTAATTAGTTGTTTAATTTATTTCATCAAAGTGAAGTGAAGAGTTTGTTATTGTTACTATTAAATGAAGTTTTCGAATGAGGTTTCTGTTTCTGTTGAAAGTGAGAATTAATATAATCGAAAGTATGTGATGGTGAATGTGAAATGTAAATTTAATTACTACTGCTAGAAATTTACATAAAAGTGTAATTTGTGGAATTGGTTTCTGTTGTGGTGATACTGGGAAAAGTGAAGTTATTTGAAACTAAGTTCTGAATAGAAATATTGATATTGCTGAAAAGACAGGGTGTAGTCATGGTATCTGGTGGATATTTGACGAATAATAATCTCTCAGAGAGTACGGGCATATTACCACGAATATTTTTCTTCAATAATTTCCATAAAATTACGAAATAACCAATGCACACACACAGATCACATCATTGAATTCTTAATGGCAAAGTGATGCCGCGATTTCCCTTTATCTCTCCAAAGTAAGCGGCTGCATGATCTGGACACTTGATCCGACTTATTGATGTCCTTCTTCAAAAACATGCACGAATGTGCAAAGTGATGTTATCGATCTCGAATAATAGATCCTATTCCTTAATCACGGTTTGTTCAGGAAACTTCACTGAGTATTAGTTGTTAAACTTTTTGCAAATAAAAATAATATCAGTTTGTGAAACAATTCAAATGTTTTTTTTCCCAATTATTGGATTATTTGGCCCAAATATACAATTATGTTTTGGAATAATAAAATCTTTCAATTTGTACAGGTTTTACTTTCATATAACCCAGATTGTAATGAAAAGTTAATAAATATCCTATTGTTTTAAATCTGATTTCCAATTTTCCTTTGCAGAAGTGTTTTATTGATTTTAACACGAATTGTCATACTTTATTAAATTATATAAACAAATCCGTCCTTCAGGTTTAATTACTAATTCGATATCTACGTACTCTTGTTTGTAATTTTTAAGCCAAAAACAATGTGAAAGACACGTGTATTTAGATATCACAACAAAACAAATCCAATTCCGGTCCTGAACATAAGGAATTATTGTAATAAAATTGGTTTTGTACTAATTCTTTATTCTGTGATATCAAAACTTAAAACTGCTGAAGATATAGACAATAATATGTAATAATTTACCAGGTTACTCAAATAGAAAATTTTGATTTGATGGAAGAGCAGCTGTGCAAGGTCAGGTTAAAAATGTTAGGCCACTGTTCTGATCTTCAGGTTACTTACAATTTTGTTCTTTCCCGAGGATATATCAGCCAATTAAATTACATTGGAATTCAGTTATTTCCCAAAACCAGTTGTTTTTAATTCTGGCAATAATAAATTGACAAAATTTTATGTTTTTGTGCACTACTAGAGATTACTGTAGATCCGAAATTCGCCAATTTAGATCCGATTAAATTTAACTCAACAACTACAAGTAGATCCAGAACCGTACTTAATAACTTACTATTCAAGTGATTGATAGCAGCGATTAAAAAATTATATAATTTAAATAACTATAAATTCCATTTCCTGTTTACAGTTTTAAAATGTTTGAGATTATTGGAAAAATATGAAAATTTGATAAAAATTTAAATATGGAAAGTTAAACGTTCGATTAAATTACAGGTTGACGTCAATGCTAATGGCAATTTTCTTAAATGATAATATTATGCTTTCTTTACATAATGATAGATTCGGTTGAAAGATTGACGCTTGATGTTATATAATATCATAAATATTGATTTATTAATTGATTTTCATCGGAAATATTTTGATCAATAAAAATAGTGTAGTAGAATTTATTATAATAGCAATTTATGAAAATTTGTTAATTTCATATGGAATAAATTGATTATATATGAAAATATTTAATAAATCAATAAATAGCGATTAAATGAAGATACATTTTGAACTCTTAATATTTAGTTCAATATATGAATTCAATATTAAAGGATTGTTGGTTCGTTTTAAAATCTTTGAATGGTCTTAGAAAAAACCGGACCAAGACTATGTATATGTATTGTAACAACAGTCAGTACACAAAAGCGAATACTGTTCTCTATCTTAAACATGGAAAGATCCATAGAGTCAAGGAGTTTAAGTACTTAGTGAGCCTATGCGAAGAAATGTTGAAGCGCACGTGGTTCATTGTATTAGCAATGGATGGATTGGAGGTCTCTGTCAGGATTTTTGTGCGACAAACGTTTGGTCATCACACTAAAAGGGTTAATCTAGAAAACTGCCGTTCGCTCAACCAGGATGTATAACTCTGAATATTAGGCTTTGTTAAAGAATAATAACGAATAAAAGCTTCATACAAATAAGATAAAAATGCTTAGATGTGCCGGAAGGGTTATACGTTTCGATTAAATATAAAGCAAACAAGTTAGAGGATGTTTTGGAGTGGCCTAATTGTCGACAAACTAACGGAAAGCAGGCTTAGACTTTATGGACACATCATGAGACGTCCAGATGATCACAGGGTACGAAAACCGTTTCAGGTAGAAAAGTCACTCAAAAACCAGGAAGACTAAAACCAACTTGGATGACGAAAGTCAAGCGAGACATTTGGAAGAGAACACCACACAGAATAGAAGGGAATGAAGATTATTCACTAAGAAAGCCGATCCCAAGAAACAAAATATAATTTGGATTTCCACTAAAATGCACTAGATAGATATATTTAATAAAGAAATTTACTATATAAAAACGTTTTCTTGAGTGGAAAAATGACAATTTAATGCAGACTTTTCTTGCTTTTGTTATTAAACTTAAATAATCAATTTGAAATGGTCTTAATTGTTCCGTCTTTTGTTTTTGTTTTAGAAAGTGGATCAGCCACAGAGTCAAGCTACGCACGATTCCAGAGTGGACTTACTGCAGGAGATTAGACAGGGTAAAGAGTTGAGGCCGGCTGCGGAGCGTGAATTGACGGGCAGTGCGGCAGCGAATCGAGTCAGTGACAACAGTGCCGGAGGAGGAACTGACGCACTGGCCGACGCTTTGAGGCGCGCTCTGCAAGAGAGAGGCCGCGTGATCCGGTCATCGGACGAGGACTCTGACACTTCGGACACGGACAATGATGGGGAATGGGACGATTAAGCGGCAGTGACATTTATTGTAACGTATTTTAAATCAATTTTAATCGCATTTACCGAGAGACAACGTCAAACTATGTTCAGTCATCAGGTTTAATAATCGCACCTAAATTATTTATCTATTAATCCATCGTTGATTGGATCGTAATCCATTAAAAAGGTATGAACAGAAGAAAAAAGTATCCAAAATAGGAGATATTTAGAAATTGTAATAGCGTTTAGTGCCAAACTTTGCGGTGCATTATTCAGTTTTAAGGTAGATGAGGAGGAGGAGGGGGGTTAGAAGAAAATGTAAAGCAAAGCAAGTTATACTAGTTATACGAGATATATTGTTATTGCTCTTTTGAATGCCGCCGCCGCCGCTTTGGAAGACGTTTTGTACTACAAAACGACGGCGTCTCAGCTCAGAGAGTGAACTATTAACCACGTTTTATTATTATGTGAATAATCGGTAATTATTATAAATACACAAATAAATAAGTCTATTTTACTAAAAAGATTTCACTTTCCATTGTGCTGCTGCTGCGCCCGGTTTTTCGTAATTTTATTTTTCACATTTTCAGCGTTCGCTCGCGAATGGAGATTGGAAACTCGCGCGCTCTTTACTTTCTTTGGACGTTGGGGTAAAGCTGTGACTGGAATTCCCATGCCGTTCAAGGTTAATAATCTCTTGGTTCTGGTTATTGCAGCGAGTGAGCGGCCATTGAATTCATTAACGGTCGTGCGCTTTTTCTGTTGTTGCTCAATTCAAGTGACAAAACTGGAAATTACTTTCTTTCTCATAAGGCTTTCAGTGGTTGATTCAATGCGTTTCAAAATTGCACAAATACCATTTGAAAGCCGGTTATTTTACAAAATGAAAGATAATGCGTAATTAGTTTGGTTTTTGAAACAACATTCTCTTGGTAATTGTTATTTTGTTTTGGTTTAATTGCACAATTTAGACAGAGTTTTTTTAAAAGTTATTCCAGTTTAAATCAATAACTTAAGCTATTAAATGTATGGAGGCTTTTGTTTGTAAAATCAATTCAATTCTATTTGATTAAAAAAAAGTAATATAAATAAATTTTCAAATCGAAATATAATGTCTTGAATAAAATTTATATCATAAAGAATTTTGCTAATTGTAACAGTTATTTTGAGTGTACATTAAAATCGGATATTTTTAACGTTTCTGATTTAATAACAGGATTTTAAATTCAAGTAGGAAATAAATATTCTGAATTTCTCTTTAGAATACATGTATTTAATGTTCAGACAAAAAATAGTAGGGAAAGTATATGCAAAATGGCATGGTGTTTTGTTTTTGGATCATAATTCTTTATGGGTAGCACACCACAACGCCATATTTTTCAGTAATCATGTTTGGTTATCTATTTATTAAAATTAATATTCAAATGTTGCAAAAAATCAGCAGAAACAAAATTAAACAGCTTTAAACACAAGTCGGCAAAAATCGGATTTTCTAAACCGTATGGACAAAATGGCATACCTGTGAATTCCTTGTAATTATTGGCATAATTTTGCAAACAAACCCCTGTGTTCGTCTAGGAACGTATGTCCATGAACAGTAAACCCAATGCCATCAATTTACCATCCTCTTTAGAGTATAAACGTAAACATTTCTCTTCATTTTAAGGAGCAGTTTTAGGAATATTTCAACTTCGATATAGTCTTGCCTCCTCCTGACTGACGATGAGTTTTTATAATTTTTGGGCATTTTGGCTATCTATGAACAAAATATGTCCGGTTTAATTAGATAAATTCCACTAATTGACAAAATGAGAGGTATGCCATTTTGTCCATATATGCCATTTTGTACATATTTCCCCTATGAATAAAAGTAAACATAATATATTAATTTAACATCTGGTAAATTATATAAAAATTAATAACAATAATCCATAACTTTGGTATTCATTATTAACGTAATTTGTTTAATATGAACCTAGTTAAAAGAAGTTAAATGTAAATATTTTAGTGAAGGTGACTGGTGGGTGATATTAGATGGCCNGAATTTTGATATTGAGATAAATTTGTGACGTAAAAATATGATAAGTTACCCAACAATGATGGTGATATATTGCCCTTCTGAGCCTCCGATTTAAGCGATGGAAGTAACGACATTTTAAATGTGTTTCTTTAATAAATCTGTAACGAGGTGATCCCGCACTTTGACCTGAAAATCTAGTGTGCTCCCTCTTATATCTCTGCCCTCCGCAGTTGGGCGTATTGCCCTTAGATGATTCCATCAATGCGAATCTTTCACAATTGACGATTGAATATCATTTCTATAAATCATTTGCTCTGATGTGATTAGTATCAGAGCTGATGATTCTATATAGAGGCTATTTTTATTGACCGGTTTTTGCCACCGAAACAGAACACACATACTACGAAGAAGACCATTCCTTTCATAACTTTTCATTTGTATCCATTCATTGAATAGCAGCAAATTACTATTATTATTGAAAGATAAGGTTAATCTCTCCGATTCTATGCATTCAATACAAGCTTTGAAAACCAGTCTGAATTCGAACTAATAGTGTTGACGTCACCAGCTGCTCGATTTTTTTTCTTTAATACTTGTTCTATTTTAATTTTAAAACTGCAGTCGATTGCAAATATAATACAGATTCCATAGACATGACATGGACTGCCTATATGGAGGTCGTGGAATCGAATCCTCGGGCGGATATTTTTCAACGCGAAAAAAGTTT
>JXOV01015172.1:3764-17525 GCA_001014945.1 Clogmia albipunctata
ACAATTGCTGGCCCTATTGCTATAGATACAGTAATAGTTTAAATTTTCTTTATGCGTTTTATGATGGGAAAAGATAAAAGTGTTTATTAGGCCCGCCATTCGGCACCGCACCCTAGGGCAGTAAAGGTCTAGAAGAGAGAAGATGGTAGTAATATTCACAGTTAGTATATGAATTTAATGAATGACTTACAAACTATATTGTTAACGGATTGTTTAAATTTAAATCCACCGAAAACAGTTGATTTAGAACGAATTTTGTAATATTTAAATTTAAATCATCCGATTAAATAGTCACAAACACACACATTCATACGCGAATACAGTTAAACCTTACACAACAAAACTGACTTATCTGATCGATTTCTTGCACGGAAGTCACATTTCAATAATAAAGAAACAGCACTAGTGCTTAAGAATTCTTTAAAGCACTTGTGCTATAAAAAGGACTTTCACAGAAAAAATTTTAATTTCATAATATTGATTTTATGTAACCAAAATGCATAAAATCATTAATAAGAATCATCCTACATAAAATAATCAAAAAGAAGACAGAAATCTAAAATTTTTAAAATCAAAGACAGATTTGGTTTGGTAAGTTTAAAGCATATACTGCACGGAATATCTTAAAAATTCTAAACTCTAAGATTACTCAAATTTTCAAAAATTGAATGTCTCAGTTTCTGTTTATTGGAAGGCTGTGATTTTTACCCTTATTGAGTTCTTAGGATTCTGGAATATAGATTTTCTATCAAACAAAATTTAATTGAATTCAATTAAAAATATTGAAAAGCAAAGAAAGTTCCAGTGTTTGAAAATTTGAACTCCAATTTTAGTTTCATGTGGGACAATCTAATATTTATTATAAATATTTTAAATCAAATATTTTTAAGAATGAACATTCAAATAATTTTTTTAATAAGCCCCATAATTAATTGATTGATATTTATTATGAACCTAATTAGAAATTTTGTGAAAGACTATAAAAATAAACTTATTAATAAAACTGTAAATTTTATTTTATTTAAAAAAAATTATACTTAAATTTAAGTAAAGACATAAATTTATAATAAAAAATGCCCAAAACCATACAATATTTCATATTCCATAAGACATTACATTATATTTATAGATATAAATGTACACAGCGAATTTCTAATAAATCACTGAAACTTTCAAATCTGCCCAATGCATTTCCTGCCCACATTTGACAAACCAATAAAACTCCAATGCAATCTTGACTTGACTTTGAGGAGCAGTCAGTCCGCTGGACAAGTCTAGTCGAGCAGCGCTAGAGAAGAGGGAAAACCCGTTTGATGAATGTTTCCCATCCGCGAAATTTATTCATCGTTCATCTACCACCACCACCACCTCTATCCATCCGGAGTGGAAGCGCTCCAGCCTGCAGGAAGTCTTTGATTTTCCAATTCACTTCAAAATGTGATCAGTCGTTGTTGCGAAAAGATCAAAGTGATCGTGATCGTTGAAGAAAAATGGCGCACAAGTTACTCGTGGTGATGATCTTGGGTTTGGGCACGTTGTGGGTGTTGCACTTGTTGGCTCAGGACTACAACAAGATTAGGAGACCGGTCCAGGCGGCGACAAAACTGTTACGATTCCTGGGCAGGAGAAAAAGGGATACTTCTTCGACAGTTGAGGGGAACAGCGAACAAGATCGTGAAGAAAAGAATGAATTGTCAGTGAATTGGGATTTCCTTATGAAATTCGACCCTCTGGAGTGTGCCCAGTCCCTGATCTGCCAATTGGCAACGGGAGAAAATACGTTTGAGGATAACTCGGAAGCGAGTAATATAAAAAAATTCATCGAGTGAGTGACAAAATTGCCAGTGCTTTTAAAAAAGAGAAGAAAGTGAAAGTAATGTTTTGTGCATTTTTTCAGGCACAGTGTTCAAGGCTCAGAAGTCCCTAAAAGGATCTCCAAGGCCTACAAAATGGGGAAATTCAAAGGGAAGAACTCAGAATGCCAAGAAGTGTATTTTTTGTGCCCTTACTCCGCGAAAACCATGCTAAATATCATAGAGTTACAATCCAGACTGTTAGGCTAAAGATAGTTTTAAAAAAAGAATCTCTAAACTTGTGTCTGAATTTTCCAAAAGTGGTGAATGAGTGCTTTTTGTAAATAGTTTAAGTTTCTGTTAATGCGATGTGTGAATTTTTATTTAAATTTTAAAGATATTATAGATATTTTAAAAATATTGTCTCGATTATGTAATATTTTCGTTTGCTTATTAATTTTTAGTTTTGCAGTCATAATCATTTAAGCTTTTTATTAGTTTTGTAAAATAGTGTAATAAATAAAGTGTAGATGTTATTTTATTTGATTTTTTAATTTTTATCGAAAAAAGGAAGCAATTATAAATTACTTCTTTAATGATTCCATTCGAATCATTTCCAATTATTTCTGGTTTCTCCGTTTATGAGCTATGTTGAACAGACAATTACTTTCGATTCAGCTATGAACCATTCGGCTCGCATAATCTCGAAATGGTCCCAATTAATTTAATTGATTTTTAAATTCAAACTCAAATAACATACTTTATGACAATTTCACACTTTTTTCTGTTAATTATTAATATTGCCATTGAATTACATACTTCGTTATATAACTTTAATTATTGAAGTTCACTGTTTTAAAATCCACTTGTGTTAAATTTCAGTAATATTCTCTTTTGCTCGATGTTTTTATTTATTTTATAATTTTTTATAAAGTATTTTTGCTTTAATAATATTGAAATAATTATTTGTTTAAATTGTTATATTTTTACGAAAATTAAAGAATTACCATGAACAGACAACTTTTATTTCATTGATTTAGTAAAAAAAACAAGTCGTTTCTTCAAATAATTCTTTTAAACTTTAAAATACTTTAAGATTTATTATAAACTATTCGGCCTCATCTCGCAAGTTTTGCTGTTTAGTACCAGAAATCTATGCTGCTCAATAAGTTGTTTGACATAACTAATCAAAAATGTAGATCTAACTGTTTATTACGAATATTACAAGTGAAATACTAAGTTCCCATATATTTAAGTTAAATAATTTAATTTCCTTTATGCATTTTAGTTGCATAAAATTGATATTATGACACCAAAATTTGTTCTGTCAAAGACGTCTTTATCACAAGCGATTTAAAGAATTTTGTTGTGCGTTTTTTATTATTAAAGTGTGACTTCCGTGAAAGAAATCCAACAAATTTATATGAACGTCAGTTTCGTGTGTATGGTTTAACAGTATTTGTGGATGGTTTCACAACAAAACGGATTATTTACATCTAAATATATCGTTTTAAAAGAAATGTACATATTCTCTTTCGAACACATTATCACGGATTGTGTCAATTTAAATTTAACGTATTAATTGAAAATCAACGAGATATTTCTTATGTGCGAGTAAGAGAAATAAGATATAACGTTCTCCATCTTCCCGTGGAATTAAAAAAGTAAAGAAGAAAAATGTGAGGGAGGGAGACCATAAATTTTAAATAAATTCAAATTTGATTTTAAGAAAACGAATAGTTTTTAAATTGGACAGCTGGTACTAGTTTTTTGGCTATGAACTAAATAAAAAATATCAGCAGAATTAATAATTGGAATTACAATTACGATTATAAGAAAAATTTAACAAATAAATCATTTTCTTTAGTGTCCTTAGCATTCTGAACCCGTCTTCCGATGTCAAAATGATATATGGACGATGTGTAGGGAATTTAATGATCTTTAAAATAGTTCGGTTTGGCTTAAATACGTCGAGCCGTTTTTTAGGTGCATCGCGTAATAGCCTAAAATCCGCTATATCAGAAAATATTACCCGTAACGGTGACTTTATTAGCTGTCCTATTGTGCCCATATTATGATCTACAATACATAGTGAGCTCAGTTTTCAATAGCCATCATCATTTTACTTAAACTCCAAATTTTTTTATATATTTTCTCATAATTCTAAATGAGGGTTTATAAACTTCCAAAGATAGGTACTGGCTGCCTACTATGACATAACGACCCAATTTTTCACGCTGTATATATTGGGCAATAGATTATCAACTAGTTCAGTCTTCAAAAAATCCCTTAAAACTCTCTCTTGTTGACGTATTGGGAGAAAATAAGCAACCTGTCGTAAAAGGATGAAACGATATTGTTGTATGGGAAAATTCGCATACCTTTTATAATTATTTGCAAAAAACCTAGCCTTTTGTTTTATAGTGCAGACGATGGATAATGATAAAACCTTTCTTCGTGCAAAAAAGAAAAGTGATCAGAATGATACACTCCGAGATATTAACTAAAATTTAATCAAAGACCCCTGTCGTAAAAGGATGAAACGCAGTGTCTAGTACCCAGTTCGATGCCGTTAATAAAAAATAGGACAACGCTTACATGATGAAGAGCTGATAGACGGCCCACCTCACTTCAAGGAATCACGATAATGCATCAGACCGGTGATTATTCATATACAGTGTGAATTAAGGTTATAGCCGCACCCGTTTATCCTTGATATCTCTGGAACCAAAAGAAACTGGATCATCAAATTACACACAGTATATCCCGTTACAGATTACAACTTTATGTCATGCCAGATTTGCAAATACTTCCATCAATTTTGTGAAATTTCGAAGAAAAAAAACGAATTATAAGGCAATGCCAATGGCGCAAAAATATAATGGATGGATGTATTGACTGGGCCCGTTTACAACCGGTTCAGGTGCTATTAATTGACTACTAATACACTGAAAACAAATAGTCATGAAAAGTCTTGAGGTTGAGACTCACCATGTGCCTTATAGGAATTTAAGGGAATTTTAATATAATAATAAAAGACTACAAGTTAATAACAAAATTTATTGAAGAGTTTTTTAAAGAATAAAGAGATGTAATGGAATATTTGTATAACAATATTTGGTAGTTGATTTTTTAATATAAACGAGGAAAAGTTTTATTACTACGAAAGGAGTTCTGAATACCCCATTAAATTATCCAAAACATTGAAGAATTTCTTCCCATCAGCCTTTTCGATTTGTTTCAGTGGTTTTTTGTAGGCAGTCAAGAGGGTCTTTGGAAGTCCAGGTACAGTGCAAGCCTTGACATATCCATGAGCCGCCAATTCTGTTGCCAACTCAGTCTGGTGATTGTCCATCAGCGTGTCATTGATCACGACAATCATCGGTTTCCCTCTGTTCAGGACTTCGAGGCAGGTGCCAGCTCCAGCATGTCCAATCACCATATCGGCTTCTTCAATCTCATCACTGATATTGGCTTTAAGACTGAACATCTTGGTGTCAATTGTACTGAAGAATTCCGAATCCAAAGAGTTCTTTTTTCCAGTTCCATATTGAATTACGAGTTTCTCAACACCCACTTCCTTGAAAGCGTTCACCATGTCCTCAGTATCCAAAATTTCGATAAGATTCTCGAATTCTGTCGTGCCAACGGTGATAAAAACGTTTTTTAAAGGCATTGTTGAGATTTTTGTTTACTTTTTAGAGAAATGTCACTTTTGACAATCAACGCACAGGGTGACTTGGAAATGACATCAAAACAATTAAAAATAAACAAAGAGTTGTCAATTTTTTCACCAAAATCAGAAAAACTCCCATTAAAATGGGTTCTCCTGAATTTCCACAAGAGGACGACCAACCCAGAAGGCCATTCCAAAACCAGACCATAGAACTAAGTGAGGACAGTGATAATAACGTGGAGCAGGGGGCAAATAACGACATATATTCTGGATATCAGCAATTGACGCAGTTTGATGGGGAAATCCAACTGGAAACAGCCCAATCCACAGATGACGAGGAGGACAACACACCTACAAATGAAATGCCGCCAGACATGAATGACATTGAACTCTGTGGCAGTGGATCAGCCTTTCCAGAAGTGATTTCTGTTGACGCAGAAGTCGAACAGGAGGTTTGGAGCGCTCCTCGGCCAGCTGAGCTGAGGAACATCGACCTGGACGAACAAAGAACTACACAAATACTAAACGTAATGTCCGGCATCTCCCTGCCCTCGTCAGCCATTCCATCCTGGGCACAAAATGTATGTGAAGACAAGTGGAAAAGTGAACTCTTGGAGAAGATTCGACAAAATAATAAATAATTTATTTAAAAGCTGGTGTTTTCTTATGTGTATTAAGTTATTAGTTTTTGTTTTATCTATATATCTCATTGACAATGTGAAACAAACTTCATGTGAATTTATGCAAAAAAATTTAAAAAAAATTTAATTAATTTTTATAACTAAAATTATATATCTAAATTATAATTAAATAATTTATTACCTAATTATCAATAATTAACTATTCTATTTGTATTTTGTTGTCTTAAATTCTTCTAACACATTAAGATTTGTGAAAAATAAAGAAAAAATTTAATTAAGGCAGTAAAATTAGCAAACTTATATAGTTTTCATCCTTAAAACGGAGCATTATGAGCCTGTCACACCGAGATTTACTGCTTGTGAACGATACGCCTCCTTTTTAAAATCCAATTTCCTAATTAACTGTTATGATTATATATTTAAATTATCTATGGAATCTTAATAACAAAAATACGATCGCACAAATGTGCATCTCAGGGTTACTGATAACGAATAGGAAGTTTGCTTATTGCCTTCCTCGCCTTCTTATTGGACCCCGCATTTTTCTTATCTTCAAAAGTCTGAAAACATAACGGTATTTACTGATACCGTGTTAAAATTCAAACCGTCAATGTGCCGTTAATAATTGCTCTATTTTAAGTTTGTAGAGATTCCATAGACATGCAATTTAATTATCTAATCATAACAGGTAATTGGGAAAAATGGATTTTCAAAAGGGGTGACCACTGCATTATAGTAACAATTTTTGATTCTTGAAGAGTAATTGTCCGTCATGATTATATTGCTTTTATTCAATTATTGAATAATTTGTGGACAAAAAGGGCACTTAAAATCTTTTCAATCTAACATTGGCTATTTATGAAAAAAACTATTCCTAAACATAATTGTTTAGGAATAGTTTTTTCATAAATAGCCAATGTTAGATTGAAAAGATTTTGATTTCTATTTAAAATACTGTACATGTAGATATATAACTATACCAATCCCAAAATTGAAAATTGTTATCTTATTGAAGTTAGAGGTAAAACAAATACTTAAACTTAATAACATTGGAATGTTCCACAAGAAAGTTTACACTTGGAGTGGGCCGAATTTCGTTCGCTCACCAAAACGTATAAATAACTATTAAATGTGTTGTTGGGTTTTAAAATCCCAAAAAAGAGAAAAACGAATAAACATTCAACTTCTAGATTTCGATCTTGTAAAATAGTTCTTTGTGCTACAAGGGCGTAAAATGTGCCGTTTTTAATGAGGAAATTAGTAGTAGCCGTTAGACGAGCTTTTCATAATTTTTTGCACTTTCCTTGAAAATTCACTTAAAAAATTTGGCCTTACAACGGTCTCTATTCCACCGGTTATAACGGATTAGTAATTGTACCTTTCCCTCTAAATGGCGCCGAAGTTTTAACTTTGAATTAAATTTATTCCTAGCCTATGACTCTCGTTTTTCAATAATGATATAAAAATTTCAAAATTTTCTCTAGTGTGTTAAAGTGACGCCTTATAAAACTTAAATCGAAATCGAAAAGCCAACATTTCAATACGAAAGTGCAAAAACAAATACCAAAATTAAAGTAATATAATTCTTTATTAAATAATCCACAAAGCGTTGTATAAAAACAAATATTAATTAAAGCTTTCAAGAAGAGAGGCGGCGATGTCTTTCAATTTGACCAAGTCCCCGTCCATTTGTTTCCTGCTCAGCTCATTCAATTTGGCCATGAAGCTGGAATTACTCTTAAATTTCGTTATTAAAGAAGCGTTCTGGTTGCTTGTCACTGTGCCAACTGCCTGAAGGACGCGGAATAGGGCGTCACTTTCGGGAATCGAAAGGGCACTCAGAATAATTGATTCAACGATGGGTTCCATTTCCAATTTATAGTCCTTCGCCACTGTCCAGTTCAGGAGCAAAGAAGCGACGGCAATTTGAATTTGTGTATCCTTCGCGGAAAACTGGGGCAGTTTGAGGACAATTATTTCATTGTAATCCTTTAAAAAGTCCCTTCCAATCTCGAATTTAAACATGTTCACAAAACCTCGGCAGGCCATGATTTGATTGGCTGGGGGTCCTGAGTTTAAATGGGTTAAAAGAGCTTCCATTAAATTCGGATTCAGTATCTCAGCACAGCAATTGTCGTGCAGAAGAGCCAGTCGAATGACGTCCAAAACGGGGAACATCGCCTCAGCTGGCCAACGAAGTAATTCAGCCAACAGTTTAACGCCTTCTCCGCTCGCTGTTCCTCTCCCCATCTCAATAAACGAGCTAATGGATTTCTCATTAACGCGCTTGTCTCCTGCTTTACTCCCATTGAATTCCCTGCAATTATTTAATCATATTATATTATTATTGTTATTTATAAAACAAAGTAGATAATAATAAATACTAGAGAGTTTTAAAATAACGAGCTTAGAGAGTGTTTTAAGACCGTATTTTTGCAATTATTGGATGATTGAAATAGTATATTTCGATACAAGTGGTAAAATAGAGGTAAATGATAAATAAGTGTTGTAATAACCGATTTCATATGTGTACCGAACGCTATTTTGTGTAATTCTGAAAAAATACCAGTTAATCGATAATTAATAATAAAGATGTTCGCAATTTTTCAAATTATGGAACAACAACTCACAACGAAATTTTCATATTTAAATAATAAATTTGATTATGACAACAATATATAATTTCATTAAATTGGTGACAATTTGCGTGCAAATTTTGAAACATTTCAGCACTCCGTGCAGAAAAGTATACCGTTACCGAACCAATGAATGAAGAAAAGGCTACTTTTCGATACGGAATTGCACAAAATTTATATCTGGACGTCTCACACACTTCAATTTTGGCGAATAAAAATACAATAGTTATTTGTACACTTAGGGTTCAAAGTGATATTTTGTTCACTGAGAATTTCAGTTGTCAACCGAAGTTTGCTGAGGTTGACAAGAAATTCGAATGAACAAAATTCAATTGAACCCGTAGAGTACACATAATTTTATACATTTGTAATCTAGTGTCTTTGATTTGAAAAATGTCAAAAATTTTAATAAAACAATCTCAGTACATTATTTTATTATTATAGTACGTGAGCGTGAGACAAAGTAACAATTTTTGTTTTTTGTCTCCCTAGAGAAGAAAAGCTCATTTTGAATGGATGCTATGAGTGAACAAACGCTTACTTTGAACGCATCAAATGTATAAAGATAATTTTTTTTTTTATCTCAATGAAATTCACACACAACATTAATGAATCTCTGATTTCCTTGGTTAGCTACCGTTTCTTTCAGAACTGCGAGCAACCATTAATGGATAAATTTTTGTACAAATAAAATATTATTCCATACGATTTTTAGAGCGAAAAAATAACATTTCAAAATAAATTTTCTGAATATTTCAATGACTTGCACTTGTATAAAGGAATGGTCCATCTTGTGTTTAAATATTAAAAAAACATTCAAATTTTTATTTTAAAAGTATAAAATACTAAGATCGATTAAGAATAAGGTCAAGCGGATTTACTTTGGAGAGGCTTTGAGAAAGAGGTCCATTTGAGTCAGTCTGATTCAAAATGATCACAGCACATATTCATTGTGTTGACTATACTTTTAACTTTAACAAATGTACACAATTTCTTTAACTTTTGCGATTATTTCCACATTTTGGCAGAAAAGAACTTTGTGCAATTCCGTATCGAAAAGTAGCCTTTTCTTCATTCAAATTGGTTCGGTAACGGTTTACTTTTCTGCACGGAGTGCTTAAATATTTCAAAATTTTTAAGGAATTTGTCACCAATTTAATGAAAATACAAATTGTTGTAATAACCAAATCTCTACACATTATTATTGAAATATTCTAAGTTGAGAATTTCATTGTGAATTGTTGTTGCACTTATTGAATGAAACCGCTGTCTAATGCCTTGATCACACCAAAATTACTGCTTGGGAACGATCCGCCCCCTTTTTAAAAATCCAATTTCCCAATTAACTGTTATGATTAGATAGTTGTATTGGCCAATTTTTGCCACTTACAAACTTAAAATAGCGCAATTATTACGGCGCAATGACGATTTGAAATTCGAGCGGGTATCAGTATGTACCGTTATTATTTAAGACTTTAGGAGATAAGAAAAAATAAGGGGTCCAATAAGGAGCCGACAAATGTAATAAGCAAACTTCTCCTTCATTCTCAATAACCCTGCGTCACACCTTTGCGCCATCGTATTATTATTATTGGATTTAATTCTTCGAGAGGAGTCCGTAAAAATCGTTTATAATTGTCACCAATGACATGTATAATAATTATTTATTTCGTAATTAAAAATTATAAATAGCCATTTTNTCCTTCATTCTCAGTAACCCTGCGACGCACCTTTGCGCCATCGTATTATTATTAATAATAATTGCGCTATTTTAAGTTTGGAAGTGGCAAAAAATGGCCAGAAAAACAAAGATTCCATAGACATGCAATTTCATTATCTAATCATAACAGTTAATTGGGAAATTGGATCTTTAAAAAGGGGGCGTATCGTACCCAAGCAGTAAATTTTATGACTTTTCGGTGTGCACAGCTCATTAGTCAGGTTATTAAAACAACAAATAATCGGCATGACTTCTGTGTTGAGCGACCTTGTTAAAGACATAGTTTAAAACGATCAAGCTTGTAAATTTATTATTTTACACTATTAGAGCAAAAACTTGTATTTGCCACCAAGCTCCTTCTAACGACATACAAAATGTTGTAGTGGAACTTATGCCACTAAAAGTTTTATTTCAATTTCGTGAGTTATTTTAAATTAAAATTACAATTAAACACTGCATTATTTTCACATTAAATATTCAAATACTTAATTAAATTATTTAAGACTATATTTGAATAATCGTGTTTGTTAAAATTGACGTGTGTGGCCTTTCATTTGCAAGTAGGAAATATCTCTTCAATTCAAATACTCCTGATTCATTTACAAAATCTGCTGTTTCACTGAGAAGTTCGATATTTTCATTTCATTAATTAAAACGGTTTTTGCAGTAAACAATTCAGAACAAAACTGACTTCTATATGAATTTAGTCACTAAATTAATTTCAATATTAATTTATTCATTTTCATTCATTTCATTTATTGTATTTAATATTTCGTTATTATTACAATTATTATTACAATCCATGTGTATAATTTGATATAAAAATCGTGAAAACCCTAATGTTTATTTAATTAATTTTTTCAATATTCATTTAATGCATTCAATATTAAATTATTACAATCTTTAGATGTTTACAATTTGCTTAAAATTGAAGAAGATCTCAATGTATTATTGACCATTAATTGCGTCGAAATTATAACAAAACAAATGAACAACGTCATATATCGTCAGATGGACTATGTTAAAAAGAATGTGTGGCATAAGTCGAGACTACGAAAGATAACATGATATACATAAAGGACAATGACGAAGCATCCATACAGCCCGCAGGCCAACCCGGTCGCTCGCTAAACCGAAAGGACAAATCTTCTAGCACCGAGAATAGCTCTTAAGAACCTCAGAAAAAGGTATGCGTCCGCNTAATTTATAGTCATTGCTTACCGTAATTTGCCCTCGATTTTAGACAAGTCTCCGCTTTCAAGTAAGATATAGTCCGTAACAGGATAGTGCAGATTCTGCCTGGGCCTCTTTGTTGAATAACTAGAGCCTCCTGTGAATGGATCAAAGTTTGTCCCCGCGGGTTGGGTTGCAGCCGAAGTATTTCCTGGGATGTAACGAGAACCACCAGTGAATGGATCGTAATAGCCTTGACTGGAAATATTAAATAAAAAAAATATTATTAAAATACTAAGCAATAGAAGGAATTATATTTTTAAATACAAAATTTTCTCTTATAAAAAATATAGTTTAAAAAGTTTTTCATCTTGAGAAATCAAATTATTCTTTCTGAAATAAAGAGAAAATTTAAATTGATTAATGCATTAAATAAATGTTTCTATAATTGATTTAAAAATAAAAGCAGTTTTTACAGAATTAATTTAATTGGAAATATGTGTTCCAATTCGGAGAATATCTTATCTCTTTTCTTACTAAATGCTTATACGAAATAAGTCATATGAAAACATGAAGTGATAATAAACAATTACAAAATTAAATTAATTTCTACATTAAATTTAAATTACAACAAAATGTTTAAAACGTTTAAATATTTTGTTTATAGTAAGATTAATGACATCCAGTGATACTTAGTTTTATGTACTAAGGCTTGAATACTTTCGACTTATTTAAAAAAAAGTTTTAACAATAAATAAGAACTTAATGTTAATTAATAATTTCCTTAAAGCTTAACATAAAGCTAGTACATTTCCTAAAAATGGCGGGAACTTATGTTATGTTTTTCATTGCCAACTCGTTGGAAACAAAACTCAGAATTTGTATCGAAACAGTAGTGGCAAACCGTCTCGAAAAACATGGTAAAATTGTAATGTAATTGCTTTTCAGCACAATTGGAAGTATTGGAATTTTGCTTGAATTGAAATTATATTTGTACACGAAACTAATACCAATGCAAATAAATGAATTTAAATTAAAATTTTGGTAAAACTCAAATTTTAAGAAGGTTCACTATAAAATCTGATAACTGCCATTATTTTATTCATGACACATCTTCCGGATTCTATGTCCACAGTATTTTAAAAAAAATTCAATTGAAATTGAATTAACTTGACATATCCTAGTTTCAAAATTTGCCACTAGTTGTCGAACTTATCGATTTGGAAATTTCCAGTTACAATAAATTTAAAACGAAAAGATCGTCGGAGACTCAGTCAGAGATGGTAAAAATAGTCAGTTTTTGTATGAAATTACCATGTTGTGCTTATAGGTGGCGCAGCACCAGTATTTTTATAATTAAACATTTTGAATCCTTAAAATAATTATTTTTACATTACTTAGTTACGGTATTAAATACAAAAAAAGAAATTTTATTAGGGAATAAATTCGTATTTGATCGTAAACCAGTGCTATTCTATCAAATAAGCGCCATTTTGGCAAAATGTGTTTTAGATNCCAGTATTTTTATAATTAAACATTTTGAATCCTTAAAATAATTATTTTTACATTACTTAGTTACGGTATTAAATACAAAAAAAGAAATTTTATTAGGGAATAAATTCGTATTTGATCGTAAACCAGTGCTATTCTATCAAATAAGCGCCATTTTGGCAAAATGTGTTTTAGATAGAAATGAGTAATTTGGGGGTAGACATCGTCTGGGAAAAATCTCAGACTTATATACTGAAATATATGCGATTTTGAAGAAAACGACATATGTTACAGTGTTCATCATATATCTCTAAGTTTCTTTTTATATAAAAATCAAATAGTCCTTTTAAAGTTAATAAAGGACACAATATTTAAAAATTTCTTAATGTAAAAACAAGGTTTAAAATAAAAATTAAAACATTCTAAAACAATGAAAAATAAAACCAAAATGTGAATAAGAAATGTTGAAAATTTTCATAAATTATGAGGTGGCAATGAAATACGTCACAAATTGGGGTGGTGTCGCGCCTTTTTCGGGAAATTACTACCAGTAAAGAATCACTTTGTAGGTGATTTTAAATATTTTTATATCAGGATTTGATATAATAAATGTTTATTAAAACAAATTAAT
>JXOV01015176.1:0-24052 GCA_001014945.1 Clogmia albipunctata
TAAGCTATAATATTTTATAATTAATTATTTTCTTGATTAAGTATTTGTAGTAATTGTAACACTAACTTCATTATAAACTGATCCTTTACCTTACTAACTGTCTATCCCAAACTAACCCTAAAGCCTNTGACCTATATTGCTCTCGTGAGCGGTGCCGAATGGCGGATCGTTGGCACATATATCCTATACACCTCCCTTAAAACAAAAGTAGATAGTGAAAACTCCTTTGTAAGGAGGAGGCGGTGGGCAGCACCCATCACTCCAAGGAATAACGATGGTGCAACGGTCCGGTGATCATTCATATCTATTTATATATATGAGTGAGGGCTATAACTCAGTCATGGGTTGTTTGGTCCAATTGTACATTACATTATATTACATTACATATGGCCTAACGGCTAGTGTCTTTAATAAAGAAAATTGAATTGAATATTGTATTTTCTAAAGAAATATTTAACATAAGTTTTTAATAAATACATAATTTATTTATGGAAATAGAAGTAATTTTATTAATTTAAGGGAATTGGCATTATTAAACTTCTTCAGGAAAATTTCTCTAAATTAAGAAAATTTTGCATAATCTTTTTGTCTTCCAAAACTTTTATTTAATGTTGCCAAACACTTACTGTGGTTAAATAAAAGTATAATAGACTATTTGTAGCTTATTAATTGTCTATTCCCAGTTTTAAAACTTTTCTAATTAAATTCACGTGATAGTTAATTTTCATTCTACACTACGAGTGTTTACTCGATTTCAAAGAGAAACCATGCGATAGTGCTTCTAATATCTTACTTGTTTTGTTTAATAATAAACATTTCTGCTATTAGTGCTTGTACAATACCTGGAATTGACTTTATTGGCTGTCAAGACTCCAATTTCCCTCCTCGCCACCTTTTCCTTGTAGATCATGACGGTCTGGGCGATGTGGTTCATCTGGGACTCCATTTCGGCGAGCTGCTGGGCCTGGAGGTCGAGCAGCTGGAGGTAGTTGTAGGCGAGCGTGTTGATCTGATACGCAACGCTGGCCAGCGACTGAGTGGTGTAGTTTTTCGTCTCTTCCAGCGCAGCCTTCTTGTTCTCCGATCTGGAACGATAAAAACAGTGTCTAGAATTGCCATTCCCGTGCAATCAGAGCAGAATTGATACCTGTAATAGGTGTCTTCACAGTATTCGGCCACTCGTTCCAAGTTCGTGAACGAATCCTTCAAATTCTGGCGCCCCTCAGGGATCTCGGTGCGGACCAATGCTGCTAGCTCGTCCATGATGGTCTCACTGCCCATAACACTATGATCCTGATATGTAGAATCTAAAACGAGAGGTTTTATTCAATGTTTTGATTCAAGGAGAGGCAACTTTTGAAAAACCACGAAAACATCGATTTTTAACCCATTTCCAAAGACAACACTCACCCGTAGCGTATGAATACCTATTCATAATCTAACCCGGGCATCTAGTTCACGATTTAGGGCCACCAATTACCGGAAACTGGGCGAAAATTTAATCTATTTGAGAAAAATGAATCAGTCAACTATTATTATTATTGGCCTAGGTTGTCATCTAGTGCACTAGCGGTTGTTATTTTCGTGTGAAATACAATTAATTTTTTGATAAATTTTATTTTCTTGGAATAATAACTAAATCTATTCTGGAAATTTTAATAAAATTTTCAACAAAATAAAATACTAAAAACATATACAATTAGAATATTATTTTCTTAATTGAAAACTTTTTAATAAAATTATATTAAATACAATTGAAATGTATTTTAAAAATATAGTTCTATAAAATAATAAGGCCCTTAAATTTTATTCACTGCTAAATGTGAAATTAATTTTGTAATATAAACATTCCTTAAATTTATCTATAAGATGAATGTATTTTTGACAGCTATTCCGTGCAACGTTGCCAGTTAAATAAACTAAAATCTATTTCTGATTTACTTCCATTTCTCTACTAACTTAACATATTTCGTTTATTATTTTGAATTTGTTTACATCATAAAATAATCCAAAATCCCATATTTTGATAAATTTAAGAAAAACAACGACTTTTTCAAAATACAAACAAATAACGATTTCGTGACGTCCAAGTGACAGCTGGTTGTTTTCATTTTTTGCTAACTTCAAATTTACGTGAAAAATTTAAATAATATTATGTCTGGTAAGAAAACGGTTACTTCTTCTAGCTGGACTGGTAGATTAAGCCTGGTTTCTTGTTTTAGACACGGACGAGGTGGTGAATATAAGCGGAGTGTCGCGGAGCGGGAGAATAAGGAAGAAGTCGACAAAGCTAAAGGATTTCCAAGAAGATTTGGACTTGAAGCCGGTTAAAAGGCCAAAGCCAGTGGTGGGGAATGGAAGGATGGATGATACGGACTCCCTGAGCGAGGATGGGGAGAGAGGGGATGATTATTTAGGGGAATCCTCTGTAAATCGTTCGATTTATATGCAGGAGCAGTCCAACAAGAGGAAAATTATGGGACGGGATGGGAAGATCCTGTTGAGCAAAGCACAGAGGAAGGATAAGGGGAAGTCGAGGATAACTGCTTACATGCTCTGGGCGAAAGACGTTCGACATCAGATGAGAATCACGCATCCGGACATGGATTTTGCAGCGATTTCCAAGCGTTTGGGAGAAATGTGGTCCAATGTGCCAAACAGTGAGAGACACAACTTAAAACGAAAGGCCAAGAGGTGGTCCAAGCAGAATTTAAAGACCTCCACTTTGGGAACAAAGACCCCCGTTCCAAGCTCCTCGAAATTCCTCAACAAAGGCACTGGTTTAGTCCAGCCTCAAAGCAGCACCTCAACAGCACAGCCAATCATCCAGCATACCATTCCCCATAATAATTTCACTCAAAATCAGCAAATTATGAGGGAAAAAGTGGATAAAATCCCAAAATTGAAGCTAATTAAGCAACCAGCTGTAGTCCAAAGGGCGAAACCTCAATCCAAAACCACTGCCATCTCCCATTCCACTCAAGTGTCTAGGATCAGCTCGGAGCCCATTGATATAGCGGCCCATTTGAAGCTCCTGGGCGATAATTTGTCCGTGATTGGGGAGAATTTGAAGAACCACGAAGGACAAATCGCAGTTTCTGGGGGACTCTCCGTCCTCTTGGACAGTCTCCTCTGCTCTCTGGGACCCCTCATGTGTCTCACCACCCACATCAACGGCTTTGGACATCGTGTAAGAAATATCAAAGGCCTCCTCCACAACACTCTGGACAATATTGCGTATGTCATGCCTGGACTGTAATTTATTCCTCTCTCTAATCCGGATTAAGAGTGTAAATATTGTAATGTTAATAAATATTTGTTCTAAGGATGTTTAGAGTTTAAATTATTTCTTATTTCTACAGTTTTATTATTAAAAGTTATCCCTCCAAACGGCTGCAGATAATTTCTGGTATAGCCGCCCTATAACTGAAATTTTATTATAATAGTTTTTTGCAATTCCGTGTTTTCTACCCCGTCTTTATAGATTAAAATATCATTTCTTAAATTAGAAACTATTTTGTTAAAGTTCGCTTTGATTATTCCCTCATTGCTAAGCCTTTTATTTATTTGTAGAAGTCTAGGATCTATTAAATGATAGAAATCCATCCAAGGTGGAATGGGTTACACATTTCCTTTTTTGATTCAATGATTTTCCATATGTTCCAGGATTATATTTTCAATTACTTTATTCGTGAAATTAAAATTTTGAATTGCTTTGTTGACTTGTATTTTACAATAATATTTTAGTACTATGTTGTCTCTTCTCCACTCCAGATCTGTATAATTAGCTTCTACTAGCATATTGAATATTGGTGATGAGCGAAAGGCTCCAATTGCGCATCTTATAGTGCTTTGATTAAAAAAATTAGTTAATTATAAATTTTATAGAGTTTTTTTCTCACTTTCCAAATTTTGCCGCCCTGGGCACATGGAGCTAACAGCCCCTAGTGGAAATCCAGGTCTGATAGTATGTGATACAAGTGTAACTATTATTAATATATTCTTTAAAGTGTGTTGTTTTACATAATTATTATTTTTTATTGTTATTCTTTAGACTACATTTTAGGGATTTATTATAATAAACGATCTGGTTATTTAAAAAGTGGTAATAGCTTTACTAATATTTAAATAATGAAAAACAAAAATTTAAAATTTAGTTTGTTCTATTTAATTAAATTAATACTTATTAATTAATAATAAATTAATAGCCCGCCCTATAGACGAAGTGGTAATGCTCTCGTTTGCCTCCTCGGAAAGTGTAGGTTTCAATCCCTGGGCGGGTAGGATTGACTGGATCCTTTTTCAACTGGTCTAGGTGCTATTAATTGACTAATAATACACTGAAAATAAATAGTCATGGAAAGTCTAACACCCGTTGGTTGAAGTTGAGACTAGTTCCATATCGGAATGTTGTGGGAAATATTTATTTTTATATAAATTAAAATCAATAAAGTGAATAAATATTTGTACTTTGTAGTACGAGTCTCTTGTTTTCTCTTTAAAAATATTTGTTGATTCATATTTATTATAGTTTATGACAGTGATGGTCAGAATTATTAACCGAAGGGATCATATAAAAAAACAAATTACGAGTAACTTGGTGAAAAGAACAAAATAGTTTTATAAGAAAAACATAATATTTTTATGTCGCAATGTAAAAACTATTCTTCGCTAGCTTTATGTTTTAGAACACAGAAAATACATTTGCTCTATGTAGAATTGACCCTGTTTTTTTGTTTTATTTTCAAAACCATATTGCGGTCCGTAGTTTGCCCATCATATGGTTTAAGATGTAGAATCATTAAAGTTGTTTATTTAATAATTATCTTCTAATGATAGGCTTAGTTTTCAATATATAGATAGGTCTTTTTGTAAAAACTATTCTAAATTATTATTATTATTTGTGCAATCTCTTGTAAGATTCCACGTCCGAGTAGGACATTATTAATTTTCCTCTTCAAAAAAATTAATAAAAATAAGTCTTTATTGCGATTAAATAGCACGAAATAAAATGTGATGATTTATCGCGCTTGAATTTTGACATTGAGACCATATTCTTGGTTGATTATGACTTTCTCTTTTCACGAGTGAGTAAAAAATCAAAATTTTTCCTAGTGAAAAAAAGTTAATAAATTAGGAATCGCAAATCATTGAAAAAAGCTAATCTGAGACTATAACAAATTTTTTTTCAGAACATTTCAACAGTTCTTAGATGCATTGAAGGGTTAATAATAATTTGGCGTTGTTTTGATTTGAGATCGCCGCGAAGATCATTTCCCAACGATGAGTATCAAGTTTAAATATCTATCAAAATTCAATTAATGTGACCTTTTTGTGATTGTAGTGTTTAGTTTGAAGACATGGAGTCTCACAATTTCTTTGTTATCACGACAATCTCCGCATTTTGTGCATTATTCGCCACGATCTTCCAGGGATATTTCTCATCCAATCAGCTCCGGCATTTGACGGTCATCCTCTCCAGTCTGGTGGAGTTGGAGTACGTGAACCAGACCACAGATGTTAGGAAAATAGCTGTTGGTTTTGGCGCTTGGGAAGAAATTTACACGGACCCGTCATCGATCCTCAATTTACCGATCGGCCAAACACCCGGAAAGTTTGATCATATTGAGACTGAAAGTGAATTAACCAGGACTTTTGGGTACTATTTCAGTAAAGGGAACTCTTCAGAGTAAGTTTAATTTAAATTATTATAAAAATGGATCGATTAATATCAATTCATTTTTCAGAGTGATCATTTCAAACAAATCATTGTTCGATGACTTGGTCCAGAAGACGGATTTGAATGATTCTTTTTCGATTGGGGCCCCTGTAATAGCTCAGAAGTTTGCCAAGGGTGGAGCAAAGGTCCTATTATTAACAGATATTTCAGAAAAGTAAGTTAATTTTTTAAAAATGGAGAATTTTAAACTTATAATCCTTATTTTTAGGCAAAGATCAAGACTTTCACCAGAAATATCCTATTTAAATCACTCTATACATGACCCAAATAGAAAAATAGTAGTGAAATATAAAACGGGAGATACGTGGGGACAATTAAAAGCCCCTTCTTCTGGACAAATTACCTTACAAAACTCTAAAGAAGACTTTCCTGAGAGCCATATTATTAATGCAGAAAAATACATTCTATCCTTTCAACCTAAATTATTGATAATTACTGGTCTGAAAACTATTCCAATCTATGACCAGAACTTAAATACTAAATTTAAATTAATCAATAATCTTATTAAGAAGACTAATCCTTTAGTTCATTTAGAAATCCCAGAGAGAAGCGACTATTTATCTATTCTAAATGAAACTGTTCTTCATCATCTTAATTCGATGGGATTAACAACGAAAGAATTGGATTTTTTAGATAAATTTCTGATCCCACAAAAGGAAGAACATGTTTCCGATCAAAACCCGGAGATCGACTGGACAGTTTCTTTAATAAAAAGAGTATTTTTAAAGCTGAAATCGAAATCATTGTCCAGAATTCACGTTCAAGCGGAAGGATATCAAGTGATAATGACAGTGGTCAATTCACCTTGGAAAAAGACCAAAAGAGGAACAGCTGCAGCTTCCATGGCAGCCCACAGACGATTTTGTAAGACAGAGTTTGTAAATCCAGAAGCTGCTCAAATTTTAATAGGATCAAGCTATAAAATTACAATAGAAAACAAATTGGAAACTATAAATTTAATACCAACAGATCCTGTTTATTGTTGGAAGGAAGAAGTTAACGATCCCAAAGCTAGTTTCTCCAGTAATGTGGAATTTTGTGTAGCTCCTGTTTTAATGTGTAGATTCCAAATTTCGCCCGGGACAAGGGATGCAATATCAGCAGCGGCTTTGAATATTCAAATTTAAACGATTGAATAAATCTTATAATGGGAGTAGGGATTTTGTGAAATTTTTTGTTAAAAACTGAATCTCGTTCTACAGAGAGATTAATTACCGTGTACCTTGTTTCATAATATGTATACAGAGTTTCTTGTTAAGATATTTTCAATTGTACTCTTTGTAATTCAATTTTAAATTTTATATGTAAAATTGTACAAAATTATATTTACAATAAATAAAAAACAATATTTTGTTTATTTTTCTTTTATTTCAAAGCCGCTTAACAGAAGAAGTCAGACATACGTCATTAAATTCCATTTTTTTTAAAGGAAAACGTTGCTGGTCTGTTTGGTAATTAACTTTTTTTGCTTAGGGTCGGCTTTTGTAGATTTGAGATTTACATGGCCCTCTAGACTCATTGTCATCCATGCTGTTTTAGTGCATGCATCGTCACAGCAGTCTATTTCTGATAAAAAAAAGTCTAAAACATTCTGCTTTTGAATATATTTTATAGGATTGTAACGACTTGAATAAAACACATCTATTCACTTCTACAGCCAGTTTCCGAGTACGTTTTTTTATTCTCACCTTCTTTATCATTTGTTTCGATACGATAAGGATCAAGCAAATAAATAAATTCTCCTTCGAATAAAATAACGCGTCCTCCCCATCAATAACTCATCTGACCAGAGTTGTCCTTACTATCGTTGTTCATATTACATGACTGAATCTTTTGCCACCCAAGACACCAGTATAACCTGCCTTATACTGGTACTGAAACTACCTTTCTCTCTTCTAATACTCACAACTTTTCTGCCCTCCTCACTCGTTTGTTCACTCACCGAGTTCCCGCTGGATTTAAAAAAACCCATCCCCTTCCCTCCGTTAGAGGGCAGGAGATTGTCGGATACTGTTATTGGTCAGATGTTATTCGATATTCTTTACATTACAAGTTAATATGTCTATTATATTTATTTTTTAAAAAAAATTATATAAAATAAATTCAATTATTTTAGAAATTTAAAAACGTTTTTAATTTTAGGATTATTGTTATTTAAAAGGCCGTTTTCTGTGAGTATTTTTTACTTCTTTCTGTATTTCGGGGCTGTTGCAGTTTAATAAATGGACCACATCTAGTGTGCAATGAGGATTTACAATCTTTTAAGAATTTTTAGAGATAATTTGGAAGTAAAACTGTTTATATTGTAATGGAACTTTTATAAGAATCAATCTTTTGAACTTGTTACTATTTTTGTAATTATAATCAAGTTAATGGTGTAAAATAATTTCTTTATTTTTTTAGTTAATTTTATTTAAAAATTACTAAATTTCAAGATTAATAAGTGTTCAGGAGAGAACTAGAGTGGCCGGAAAGTGACTAGCTAGATTATGGGGGAGTTACCAGTCAGTAATTGTGAACGAGTAATTTATTTTTGATTTTTCATAATCTTAATTAAAAGTAAAAATAACACTAATATTTCCTGAAAGAAAGTACTTACAGAGGAAGCAAGATAATAATCCTTTGAGTCCAGGCGCTCATAAACTTATAGAACAGCCACAATTCAAGGAAAAATATTACAACATCTTTTCAATTGAGATCTAGAAACGATCTCTTCCGTCCAGTTGGTCAGTAAATGTTTGAAAGCGTTTAAACACTTAGCAATAATATTCAGCAGACAAAATAAATATTTTAAATTTCACTATGAAAGTTTAATTATTTTTCATATATGAAATTTTTCGAAAACTGTTGGCTTGTCCCAAAAAGAACGAATCCGTAACGTTTTCGTCAATATTCGGATTTTATTTGAATCTCTAAAATTCATTCATTGTCTTTTACAACCCTTAACAGTTCAATTAAAATCTTGAATTATTCGCAATAGTTTGAAAGGGAGCAATAAACAGATGTTCCTTTTTCTCTATTTAACTTCTTCCAATTTTGGTTAGGTGTTGTCCCTTGGCCTCACAGTCAAAACAAGAGCAAAGAACATCATAGAACTGTCTCTTGTCTCGTAATGCACTAGAAGTCCTCTTCAACATTTGAGATAAGCAACCAAATCGAAGATTTTGTGTAAAATAACCACTGACCTGAAAAAATGCTGTAAACTGATAAATACCTCAAACACTAAAATCTGGAATAAAAATCCATGGAGTTGAATTTTTAGTATTTTTTATTCCTTATTCAAAAAACCGATCTTCATTCCGGTTCCGGGATGGAGGCGCTTAGGCGACCAAGGCGGAGGCGGTGCTGGATTCGTATTTCCATGTTGGTGCCAAGACACCCTTGGTCTTGTAGAAGCGAGCTAGTCGGTGGATGCGCGACTCGACGAGAATCAGCCTGAATTTGCTGTCCTTGTCCTTGCGGTTTCGCTCCAAATGCTTCCTGATCGCGACGGCTTTCTTGATGAGGTAGTACAGATCCTCAGGGATGTCGGGCTTCAAGCCCACCGACTTCATGATCCTCAAGATCTTGTTGCCGTTCACAAACCTAACCTGCGCCACTCCATGGGAATCACGGAGGATGATGCCTGGAAAAAGATGTTTTTAGTTCCAAAGACCTAACCTCAAATTTAAGATTTTACCGATTTGTGAGGGTGTCATACCCTTTTTGCCCAGTTTCTTGATCTGCTCCTTTACATCTTCGGCATTTAATTTGAGCCACGATGGCACCGATCGGCGGTAGGGGAGCGCAGATTGGGAAATACCCTTTCTGAAAGTGACAAGAGACGAAAACAAAGTCAGAACATGTGGCACAATAATTCAAACTCATATTTCATAGAAACCACACTCAAATCTTCGTCCAAAACATGATCCACAGATAAAACAATAGTTTACGAACACTTTGCGATAGTTTTGGACGCGATTAGAGGCAAAACAACGCGAAAAATTACCCAGGAGCGTGCATACGACCCATCTTGGCAAAAGTTAATTTTCAAAAGAGAGAGGGAGACAACGCGACAGCCGGAAAAAGAGAGAAAAGACGGATGTTTGGCTAATGTCACAATTACGTTTTTCTTCACAATTTCGGTTTGACGTGCATTTTCCAATTTTCTCGTAAATCGACGCCAATTGGAAATGATTCTAGTATTTAGTGATTCGCACCAACTCATAGACAAATCGTCGTGATAAGGGAAAATTCGGAAAAGCGCAGGCCTCACTTGCGCACTAAAAACTAAAATTTAGTTCGATCCATTTTAACCCTTTGCGGACGTAAGGTCAGTGTTTTTGTTATTTTTCTTATTTGATTCGTTTTTTGTGTTAAATTTATTTAAAAAAGTGATATGATAATGATGAACTTGATTAAATAAGTTATCCAAATTTGTATCAGTTCATTGTTGTAATTGTTATCACTTGTGAAAAATGCATTATTTTTAGTTCTTGTTGATATTATTTTACCTTAAATTCACGTTCTTTTACAGTTGTGCAAACAATGAATATGAAAATGATAATAAAATAAATGTCTATAGCATTTAAACAAAAGGTATTTCCTTTAAAATATAATAAGTTTTATAAAAATACTTTAATTAAATATTTTTTTTCATATAAGAATTTAAAAACTTATGTTTGGTAGTTTGTTTTTTTATATTATATAAAAAATTAAATTTATTTCATGTTTTTTTGTACAAATCAGACCTATGATTCATAAACATAAAAATAGAATACTCTTCTAACACAATAAAACTTATAGATTCAAATTTAAAATTTGTAATATTTGTATAATTTAGAATTAGAAAAAGATAAAATAATTATGTTTTTTTTAATGAATTTACTAATAATTATTTTAGAAATACTTCTATTTAAGATATTGTTTATAACGTTTGGAGTAGTTTAAATAAATTTAACGATTTTATAAATAAAAAAAAAACTTTTATTTGAATTTCCAAGCTCATTTTCCAAATATATTTTACATTAAACAACACATTTGGCAATTCTTTAAATTTTAATTAGATTTTCGCAGAGAACATTCCGTTTAAAATATAAATAATCTACAAAAACCGTTGATAAATATTTTAACAAAATTTCCCCACAAACTTTTCTCCACAATCGCCAGTGGGTTAAGAGCTGTGTGTCTTTGCGTGGAAATTAGATTTTCCAATCACGCACACTCCCATCGTTGCTGCTGCTGCTCCACCACACACCAACACCAGCACTTCGCTTGAGGAAAGAAGGAAAATATTCTCCATCTTTGATCCTGTCCCCGAAAGCGAGCAGTGAAAAAGTGGCGTGAAAAAGTTGTGAGCGCTCCGTTGTGGTTAATCAATGGACAGTGGACTGGACTGTGAATGAATAGGCATTAGATAGAGCTGTGTGAAAAGTGGCTTTTGAAACGTGAAAGGGCGACTGGTGAAGGACTCTAATTAGGGAATTTTTTGTGAGTGAGAACGGAAAAAAGTGAATCGTAGTGAGCAGCGTTTTCGTTGAGCGAAAAGAACAATAGTTTCGTGGGTTGCTGTGATTTGTGTCGTCTTTAAGTGTTCTTTTTCCTAACGAGGGTGGAATAAAGTGAAGTTTTAGCCATGTTCTCCGGACTCACGAACCAAGTCAGCTCCTGGATGGGGGCAAAGCCCCAGGACGGCACTGCTGAGGGCGGTGAGGCGCAAACAGTTGACCAGGAGGCGGTCGCAGCGCCTGAATCTAGTCTTCAGCAGCAGCAGCCAGCTGCGCCTGGTGGCGAGGAACAGGCGCTTGGGTTGGCGGAGGGCGGCGGTGGAGAGGAGGGCGACAAAAAGCAGAGGTAAGACAAGAATGATTTTGAGCAGAAAAAACGGAAAAATGATCAAAAACTGTTACGTAATCCGCGAAAATGTGCAAAATTGCATCCATTTCGCCTGGTGATGGATGTGGACGACCATATCCAGATGGGGGAGAGAGAGGAGTCTGGTGTGTGTGTGCGTGCGGGTGTGCTAATGGCAGCCCACACACAACAGAAGACAGAGGAACCGTCGTCGTGAGGAAAAGCAACACTCTGGCGAAAAGTTTTCCCATTTGGCGAATGGATTTCTCGAAGCGCGCGCGACAAAGAACATGCTTCCACCATTTTCCATTCTCTTTCTCTCTCTCCGACCCCCCATTCACACACAACTCAACTACCCCCTAATATAGTTTACTCCCCCACCCCCTCGGTGTCATGAGCCCAATAAATGGGAAAAATTAAATGAGATGTCACTTTAATTGGCCAAATTCATTGTTAGTTTTGAAGTTGGTTAACTTTTTAGTGTTGAAATGGCCCTTTTTCGACACCCATTTCTTCTTCTCGCACTCAATTTCATTACGTAACCCGAAGATTGTCCACTGTTCTGGAGCATGTACTGCATAAATGATGTGATTTGTGCCCAGAATTGATTATTTGTCCGATTTCCATACCAAGGCGAATTTTATCGTCCATCGGACTTGTGCGGCTCTCCTTCTGCGAGTTTTTTAGTTCAAGAGAATTGGTGCGTAGTTGGAAGGAGATAAATTTCCTTAAACGGTTGTAATCATATGACTGAGACGCCACGTTACTTAATTGCGACTTAGTTTTGCGATTTTTTAAAAGAAGTGTTTGGTATTTAATTTTTTAAAATAATTAGTTGTGATTTTAAAAAAGTAACGTATTGGAAATAACTTAAATCAATAATTTGTAAAAAATTATTCTAACCTCAAATTGAGGTTATTTTCAATCTCACTTTGCCATTTTAAATAATGGATATTTTTAAAATTTTTAAGTTTGATTTTAAATATAGTTAATTTAAATTTATTAGATTAAAAACCTAAAATTGGTTTAAATTAGTGGCTAGTCAATAGTTCTTAAAACAACGTGTGGAAAAATGTACCATTATTTAACACAAATAGATACAAGTGTTTAATTATGTGATTTTCCTAGGAGTTATTTACAAAATTTTGTACAATTCCCTTATTTATTAGCTATTTTTTGAAAAATATGTAGTAAAGAATGAAAAGACAGCCCAGTACAAAATTAAAACAAATCAATCATACCACATTTAGAAACCGAAAACAGCATTTAAAAAAAAACTTGACTTTTGGTCATTTAATGAAAAAAAAATCAAATTGATTAATAAACCAAAACCTTCTTTATTAGAGTACTAAGAAAAATGTCAAAATATATTTTCCTTCCATGCAACTAAGATAAAAAATTATAGTTTTACTAATTTTGTATATTTACACGATTTATTGGCTGGGGGTGGAATAATGCATAACGAAATAGTTATAGAGGAAGCATTGGCTATTACAATGTAAACATTTTTCAATAGAATCGCATAAATTATTAGATTGTTCTAAATGAAACTTTACATCTGGAGCCTAAATTTTCACAAATTCAAAACATACTGTTATTTTTATCTATTGGTGTTGAATTGGTCAAGTTTTTGGGGTATAAAAATTTAAATTAAATAGCATATGTTTAACTAATATGTTTAACTTACCATGGATCAGGTCTCGATTATGAAAAAATAGCTTACTGTCTAATTATAGTTAAGTTAACAAGAGAATTTGATATTTGTTATGTTAATACATTAGTAATATCAGTCTGGATCAATGGAAGTATGGACAGTTTTACGGTAGCCTTGTGTGTGTGCCCTAAAGTATGGATTGTCTTGTTTGGGGTTATTCTGATTTAAGAATTAAACCTTAAGTTTAGTTAATGGCTAATCATTTTGCTATTGGCTGTAAATTATTATGAACGACTTAATCTTAACTAAAAATAAAAATTAGCTGTATAAAATTCCATATTTTATTTGTCATGTTTGATTCACTTAATTTGTCAGGAAGGGTGTTTTAATATATTTTAGCTCATTTTTTGGAATATCTAATTACAATTAATATATTATTTAAGCTTGATATAATTAAGTATGGCCTGACAATATAAAGATTAATAGTTAAATAACTTAAAACCAAGAAAATCTAGTTTTCACATACATTCATTAATTGTCGTATAAAAATACTATTAAAGTATTCAAAGTTTATAATATGACTTATAATAATACCTTGCGTATAGCACTATTGAAATAATAGTTTTTAAACTATACTTTAATGGTGGGATTTGTCTTACCAAATGATCAAAATTGACCATCTCCATGTGTAACGTTTCATGTGGGACACCCTAATAGTTATTAAATAATTTTTTATAATAAAAAGATAAATTTCCCTTTCAATTCCTTTAGGAAAATGAGGAGTCTTAACCTCCACCAACGGGTTTTGACATTTCAGTGACAATTTTTTAAAGTGTATTATTAATCAATTAATAGTACCTAAACGGATCCAGTCCATCCGTTCATTTTATTTATTTTTTAGCACCATTACATCATTACCGTTGGTGTTGTTGAATTTTTATATTTTGACAAATTTATTCGTAATAGATTATGATTTTATTCAGTGGTAACAATATTTTCACTAGTGCGACAAAGTAACGTATTAAGAAACTTAAATTGATGTTAAAAGCTAATCTTTCGATAAGGAAGCTGATAGTTTCAGCCTACTAGTGATTTTTTATAATTATATTCATAATTCATAATATATGATCTCAGTTACAGATTATAAAATATAGTAACACCAACTTGAAGTGGTTATTGTTAGTATAAAAAAAATTATCCCTTTCAATTCCTGTAAGGAACATGGGGGGTCGCAACCTCAACCAACGGGTTTTGCGACATTTCGGTGACTATTTGTTTTCAGTGTATTATTAGTCAATTAATAGCACCTAGACCAGTTTGAAAAAGGACCCAGTCAATCCTATCCGCCCAGGGATCGAACCCTTGACTCCGAAGAGGCAGCCGGATGCGTTAACACATCGGCCACGAGACAGATGTTATTGTTAGTATAGACATTTTTATTTAATTAATTTAAGCCACCAAGCAACGATTGTTGGTCTTTAGTTTTTAACAAGTATAAAACACTCGCTACGCTCGTGATTTAAAAAAAACCCTAGTGTTTAATAACTTCTTATCTTATATATGTAATTGCTAAAATAGTGGTTATAATAAACATTATACTTCACCACATCTCGTGTTAAAGAACCTTAGATTAATTTTAAGGTTGATTAAAAATAAATCACGTGATTGCTCTGACGTCGTTAATACCATGAAAATTAATTTTTATGCGAGGAGATATAATGTAATTGAATTTTAATAATAATTCAATTACGTGAAGATTTATGGACTTGAAGGGGAAATTATCTTCACTGATGCACATTTAATTATTTAATGGCAATAATAAAGTCATCACTTTAACATATGAAACGTAATTATAAAGACATTTAATGTGCACAAAGCTATATCCTGTTTCCTGTTTATGAAAATAACCCCCATTTAACATTTTATTTCGCCTTTTTAATAATTATGGGAACTCGTGTCGTCCCTTTTAATAGTTTGTTTTTATGAACCTACACTTTTATCGCAGAATGTCATGAAAAATGATATGATTTTGTGCTTTCACCATTAAAACCTTACCTGGGGCTATAGTTCGTTTTCAGACGTGTGTGCAGTCTCTTAGATAAATAAACCCAAACCCAAATTTTAGACGTTTTCTAAATATTATAAATTTTTTAATTTTTTTTATCTCAATGTGGACGATTTGGATAGGATATGGTAGGATAGGAGTAGAAGGATCAGAGGATGTCGGAGAATGTCAGAATCAGTTCACCTTAGTGATGAGTTACTTTCACGAGAGAGGCACTTGTTTGCCTAGGGTGTAATTTCTATATTTTTAGCCTTGATTGATGATGCTGATGATGATCTATTTAATTTTAATTTGATAAAGTTTTAATGTAATGTTTGACATTTTTAAATTACAAGTTAATTCGTTTAGCTGTAACTTTTTTACATCCTTTATACTTTGTGTTTGCGGAAAATTAAAAAAAATTCAGTATTCAAATTACATCAAGGCTTTTATTTAATTTAAAATTTTGAGGTGTTTCGTAGAATTATTTCAATGATTTTTTATTTATTCATCATCATCATGTCGGCTCTAGAACCCAGATCGGGTCCTGACCCGTTTGCCTCCAATAGTCCCGGTTTGTAGCAGCGGATTTCCAACCAAGGTCTTCCAGCTCAGTCCCGTCCTGGAGCACGTTGTTCCCCAATCTAAGTCGATGGTGCTCTTTTTCTTGTTCCTGTAAGCTATTTGGACTAAGTTACAATAGTGCTGCGCCACCTAGAAACACAACATGGTAATTTCATACAAAAGCTGACTGTCTTTACCGTCTTTAACTGTCTCTTTTACCATCATTTCGTTTTGAATGTATTGTAACTGGAAATTTTCAAATCGATACGATCGCCAACTAGTGGTAAATTTTTAATCTCGAGTTTGACGGGTGAATTAAATTTCAAATGGAAATTTTTTCTTTAAAATACTGTGCATATAGAATCCGGAAGATGTGTCTTCAATAAAATAATGGCAGTTATCAGATATAGATATAGTGAACCTTCTTAAAATTTGAGTTTTATCAAAATTTTAATTTTAAACCATTTATTTGTATTGGTTTCGTGTACAAATATAATTTGAATTCCAGCAAAATTCCAATAATTCCATTAATTATTTTATCATGTTTTTCGAGACTATTGATGAATTTTACATTAATTATCATTTTTTATTTGTTTTAATTTTATGAGTTGAAGTTAGGTATCCTTTTGGAATTAAAGTTACTTGTGCAACAAATGTGTAAAATGAGCCGTTTTTTAAAAACGGATTTTACATCTGAACAGGATATAAATTTCATGCACTTTCATTAAAAATTTACGTAATACTGATAAAAAATTTGTGCCGTTACAACGGTTTCAATTTGAACGGTTTTCGGGGACTATTTGACCATTATAACGGCCTGGATTAAAAGTGTACAGTTTGGAGCTGAAATTTGGACTTTGAAACAAACTTATTCGTAGATTATGAGAGTATTTTTTCACTAGTGAAATAAACATTAAAACTAGTCACTAGTGCGAAAAAGTGACGCATTGTGAAATTGTAATCGATGTCGAAAAGCTAATCTTTCGATGCGAAGAAGCAAAAGATTCTTTAACATGCTAGTAACTACTGTATTATCAGCAAGATGTGAGGTCATAAGTAGTTGGTACATTCTCTCACGCTGCGCCCTGGATGTCAAAATTTGATCTTCAACTACTTAGCTGATTAATTTTCTGGAATTATGGTTATTATATTTTTAAATGAAACCAATTCCACAACAAAAATCGTTTTATAATTAAAATTTTCTATAATTTGACATTATTAAATTGAGGACACATCTTAAGGATATCGTCCAAACAGTATTTTAAATATAAAATTGGTACTTAAAGAAAGACTGAAGGAGTCGTTTTTATTAAACAACCCGCAAACACTGGACCCATTTTTATGTGTTCTTGCACAATGTCCCAGGGTTGTGAGATATGTGAACATTACCACTCACACTGTATCCATGGGCCTCTCAATTGGATCACCACCTATAATAGTAAGATACTGGAATTACGATTATTATATTTTTACATTAAACTACTACTGAGTTTTTAACTAAAATTTAGTAGTAATTGAAATTGAACCACGACAATCAAATTTGTTTTAAAGATACTGTATTTTAATTATAATATTGATATTTGAAGAAAGACTTTGAAGAAGCTGTTTTTATAAAACAACCCACAAATACTGGGCCCATTTTTATGTGTTTCTATTCTTTTCATATCCATTTGTGTGTGAAAATGTGCCTTTCTCATGACCCTGCAATGAGCATATATGTACTATATATCTAAACTTTGTTTTTATTGTATTTAACTCCCTTTTACAATCGCTTGTACCAAAGTGGAATAAATTAAGATTTTGACCCATATGTTTTTAAAATATTCTTCCTTTAGTTTACACTTTAATAAAAAAAACACTACTGCGCCTAATAATTATTTATACAACAAAATAAGGCGTTATCAAACACAAGGGTCATTTAAAGTTACGAGCGAAGTGAGTGTTTTAATGACGACCCGAAATTTTAATATTGTTTATCGACCATGTTTTATACAAAATTTTATGCATTTTTAATTAGAATAACAAAAAAATCTTAAAAATTCTTTGAATTTTGTAGAAACACGAGTAAAATTTCTTTACCTGCCTTTGTTGTTTTTTAACATATCTGGCCTAATGTGAGAAAAAGATAAAAATTACCTAAATATAAATTCAAATATGGCAGTTTCGTAATTCGCAATCGTTTAACTTTAATTTCATTGCACTGATCACTAAATTTAGAGAAACTTTTTTGATAATCGCTTTTGCTTTCTCCGGCACAAATTGTCAAAATATCAAATTTATTTAACTAAAATGCATTAATAACTTTAAAGCACATGGATGTTAAAGATGTTCCTAACAGAATATAGTAGAAATTTTGTGGAATAAAATTGTACGAATTAAATTTTATTGGACAAAATTGAAGTTTTGCAACAAATTAAAGTTGACTTAAGATTTCTCTTAATGTATTTACCTTGAAAGTTTAGTTTCCCAGAACTGTTATGATATCAACAAAAATAGAAAGATTAGAGGTATATAACCTCTGGAGAACTTTCCTGTTATTTTTGTCCTCCAATTTGTTTTGTAAACAATTTTATTTCGTGGAACAAACAAAAAAGTAAAGTGGAACTTCAAATCAAAGAGAAAGCTTTTATTGATTTGTAAATATCGTAAATGCTGAACAATTAAAGTTTATAGCATTTACTGTTTCATAATAAAACTTACTATAAAGCTAAAATTAATTGAATTAATACGAGTTTTGTGACAGCTTCTGATTATCACGATTTACTAAAATTAGTATATTTTAAAAAAAAAATATTTCTTGTTATAAATAGATTAATTCAACCACTTTCCCATAATTTTATTATATTTTTACATTATATGTTGCAGATGCTTTAAAGGTCCTTCTATTTAATCAAACTTGTAAACAGAGTTTTATCAAAATTTTATTATTTCACAAAATACCGGATTATTTCAATTCAAATACAACTTTTTAATAGAGATGTACATATCGGATTTCTCTTTCAAAAACAACGTAATGGATTGTTTCAATTTGAATATAACGTATAAACTGATAAAGCAAGGTGATATTTCCTATATGCGAGTAATGCCTTGGTCACACCAAAAAAGTCTGCGGTTTACTGCTTGTGGACGATCCGCCTCCATTTTTAAAATCCAATTTCCCAATTAACTGTTATGATTAGATAATGAATTGCATGTTTATGGAATCTTCGTTTTACTGGCCATTTTTTACACTTTATAAACTTAAAATAGACCAATTATTAACGGCGCAATGACGGTTTGAAATTTGAGACGGAATCAGCAAGTACCGTTATGTTTTCAGACTTTTGAAGATAAGAAAAATGAGGGGTCAAATAAGAAATCCAGAAATGCAATAAGCAAACTTTCCCTTCGTTCTCAGAGACTGAGACGCACATTTGTGCAATCGTATTATTATTATGTATAATAATAATATATAATAGTTAATTGGGAAATTGGATTTTAAAAATGGAGGCGGATCGTCCACAAGCAGTAAACCGCNTACCGCTGACTTTTGGTGTGAGCAAGGCATAAGGGAAACAAGGCTAGCTTTCTCCATCTTATCGTGAAATTAGAAACAGAAACAAAAGCAATGTGAGGGAGATAACTAAATTTTAAATTGGATTTAATGAAAACGAATTTTGGTCTTATTTTACGTAGTTGTATAAGTAACTATTAAGATATTATGTTAAGGAGAGAGATCAATGAATAATTTAAGATATTCAAACTTTATTTTGACGGTTCTGTGAAGTCCTGATGGTCTTTGCTTCAGGTCAATCATTTTTGTGTTGATTCATTTAAATCTGCATAAAATATTGTATAAAACATGGGAACCTAGTGTTTAATAATGCCTTATCGACCTAGTTGTATAAATAATTATTAATGTACGCTGTTCAGGAGAGAGATTAATGAATAATTTAAGTTATTCAAATTTTATTGTAGCTGTTCTGAATAGTCCTGATGGACTTTACTTCAGGTCAATCATATAGTACAGGGGCTCCCAAACTGTGCGCCGTGAAAAGTATCAACGGGCGCTGCGAGTCTTTTTATCATTTAATATGCCCAAGAACTACTGGCTTTTGTTTATTAGATATTTGAAAGTTTAAACATAAAGCGCATTTTTCAGCAAGCCTAGCAACGCACTATTAGCATCATTGAAGATGTGACAGTATGCAAAAAATATAATAAAAGAGCAGTGTCAAGACTTATTCCCCGCTTTTAAAAACTGAGCGTAGATCACATTTATTTGACCCAGTTGCTATCATGTACGAAGATATTGTTTGTTCCTAGCTACGAGTATCTGTCATACCTCTATTGTATTATTGACAAATGCAAATAAGTACATGGACCTAATCAGAAGCATGTCCTTCACACATGAAAACTAACTCGTAACTTTAGCTTCACTCAGGATCGACACAGGGGGTAGTTTTCTCATGTATAATATATCAGTTTCCAGACTGATTAATCTCGAGCCGCAGCCCGATGATGACAATATCTGAATTTCTGTCGTTTAAAACAGTCTCCCAAACAGTCACGGCCTAAATTTCAACAAACTCGGACTTGTACTTTTGTTTTTATTGTGTGGGAAAGCAAGCGTTTTGTCATATTTTCGAAACAGAGCAATATCGCATTAAAGAGATAACAGAAGAGTAGTTTTTGATGCTGTTTAATAGATATCATAATTTGTGCAGAGGCTTACGTTTCTATTTAGTACCTTTACCACACTTAAAGGTCAGAAACCTATCAGACCATTTTTTACAGCTTGTTCTGAATATGAAATTTTCATTTTTGCATTTGCGTCCTTGTTCTTCCAGAAATAGGGGCGCCGCGGACTGAAAAAGTTTGGGAAACCTTGATATAGTATATTATAACAAAAAATATATTATGATCTTTAAAATTAATTGAATTAAGTACATTAGTGTCTCACCCGGTACACGGGAAGAGATTTCTCATTGAAATGATTATGTCATTGGGGGCACATCTTCAGAATCTTGTTTGTATCGTATTTTAAGGATAACCTTTTATTTTGAAAATCAAATGACTTTTAAAGACGATATTTTTTGTAAACATTTGTATACAAATTTTCAATTTTGTGAATGAAGCAAGTTAGTTACTAAGATTGATTTTGAATTAGAGTTTGAAATTTGTATCAAATATCAAGTCACTAATTCATACAAAANAGGATAACCTTTTATTTTGAAAATCAAATGACTTTTAAAGACGATATTTTTTGTAAACATTTGTATACAAATTTTCAATTTTGTGAATGAAGCAAGTTAGTTACTAAGATTGATTTTGAATTAGAGTTTGAAATTTGTATCAAATATCAAGTCACTAATTCATAAAAAAGGTCGGAAAGGAATAGGAAAACCTAAGATGATTTGTATGAAATTTAAACAAGATGGAAAACGGGACGTCGAGTTATGAATAAAATTACTGTTTAGGTCATGGTCAGAGCACGGTTGTAGTGCCATGAAGGAATAAGATTTATTTTCTAATTAATTCTTTATCTCTTGTTCTTGATTTCAGCCCAACAAAAGTGGGAGGCCTATTTTCCGGTGTGAAATCGCAAATGACGGGCTGGATTAGTCACGCGTCGATGCCCACGATGTCGATGCCGTCGATGCCTGCAATGCCCGCGATGCCCGCAATGCCTGCCATGCCCTCGATTCCGGGCCTAAGGAAAACAGCTGGAGCCGGAGAGGAGGGCGCCATTGCGGAGGAGGGAGCCGTGGCAGAGCAGGCGCCGGCCACCGCGGGCGAGGAGGTGCACGCGGACGACGACGACAAATCCAGGTATCCCATTAGGTAGGGGCCAAACAATTCAAAACTGACCTTTTTCTTCTCCACTCGTTTTCCAATTCCGACTTTTTAAATTTGATTTCGATTCTCGATTATGTTCGAATACGTTTTGTAATTTATAATAATCTATAAGAAAAGCAAATTAATTTTCTGAATTGGTGAGATGTGCATGAGATGAGATGGGATGAGACGATGGCTGGAAGAGAGAGTCCATCGAGAAAACACACACACAGTATCCTGAAATGTTTGGCCCACACTTTTGATGTTGTGGTCGTGTTTTTCGTATTGATTTCGATTCGGATTTGGTTTTTTTGATTTTACTTTTCTCCCATTTTCCGTTTTTATTTGCGAAATTCTATTCCTGTTTCTGTTTCCAATTGGCACTGTGTTACGTTGAGTTATTGTTAATGAAAGGGGTCTGCGAATAAACCGGACTTCCGATCTGAATCCCTTTTTCTTTTCCCTTTGTCTTTAAATTAAGTTCAATTACCTGTTGCTAGATTAACGCGATGTCCTCAATTTCTTGGCAATTTTTAGCAACTGAAATTGATAAAATTGTAAAACTCAGTGATGTGCAAAATCAAAGTACCCGATTTAACTCGATACTTGATTCAGAAATGAGTACCGGGTAGTAATCGTAACAACTCTAAGTTAAAACATTTTTCCAACATTGTCTTAGACGTTTATATTAAAAATCACTCTTATATCTGCAGTTATTGCATTTAATGTCGGAAATTGATTATTTTATAATTATTTATAAATGATTACTTCTTTATTGAGTACTTTTAATTCGGTACATGGTTGAAAACAATCGGGTACTAATGGGTAATCGAAAGTACTCAATTTGCACATTACTATCAAAAACACCATTAATAGAATTGAAAAGAAAACTCGAGGATCTAATAAACTCTATGTGTATTTATTATTGAATTTATTTAACTTTCAGAAATGAACCTATTGCAAGGTACTTTACTTTTACCGTTCGCAGCACTATTTTCTCGCTCTTTCTCTTTTATGAATTTTCATTCTCTCCATTTGGTTTTAAACTTTGATTATTTCACATATTCAATTTCTGATTTTTCACGAAATCATTCCCATTTCGATTTGGGTTTTTTTCTGTTTCTGTTTCGGTTTTGGATTTCAATTCGATTTTATGTTTGTCGTTCATGTGTTGTTGTCGTTGTTATGTCTTTATTATTCTTGATGTTGTATTGCTATATTGTTATGATCTCTATTCGGAGATAATGTGTACATAGTACTTGACTATAAACTGTGAAGCTTTAAGCACTTGTTTCAGTACCTCGTTATTCTGCGCGCTCTCATCATCACCAATAGGAATGCTAGGAATTTGTCCATAGGTCGCACTATAAGTTTTGATTCAAGGATAAATGGAGTTAATCTCGAGAAAAATGTATTAAATTGCACAGATGATTCCCTTTATTTGCTCTCCATTCTCCAATAGATAAAATACTTGTATGTCAATTATCATACATTCTCAAGATTGCTCCCATTTCTCTTTAGCTCATTAGGTTTCGAGTGTGTTTTGAAGACGTTTCATGTTTGCTTTTTTGCTCTACAAATTGAACGAAATTGAAAAGTCAGCAAAACAACTCCCCAACATGTCTAATTCGACATAAAGAGGACCCTTTTTACGTAATTAGGAACGGAATATTTTTCTGTGAATTTTGAGTTACAGATTAAATGAGATTCTTCCAGGAAAATGGTTTTAAGGGTGAAATGGGGGAAATTGGAATTATTCCGCCGTTAAAGTCTTCTCCTGGCCTTTTGATGACAGGTATTTAGAGATCTGTACTTTAATTGTATTTAATACAAATCAGCTTAGGACAGATGTTTCTTGTTGTTTAAAAATAAAAAAATTGTTTAAATATTTTTAGGGACCAAATTTTTATAAAAATATGTGCTTATTGAATTTTCTTAAATTATTTACCAAAATCTTAGTTTTTTTTTATTTGAATTAAATTTTACAATTGTTCAATTTTAAGACACTAGTGCTTTAAACTGCTTTTTGTGCATTAGTTTTTGACTTACTTTTAAATTCATTATCTTTTTCGGAAATATATGAAAATCAGTTTCGATATACGAACTCTAATTTGAAACGAAAGATATATTTAAACAAATTGAAATAGAAATTGATTTTGAAATCCAATTTTTTTATGAATTTGGAAAAAAATGCATATTTTTTTTTTGTATGAAACATGGTCGATAAATACAATTTAACGAGGTAATTAATATCAGATCGATTATCTACTTTATTTTATACAAAATTAAGTCTTGATTTGGGTTTAAACAAATTTTTTGTTGAAAGATTTAGTATTTACTGAATTTTGATCACAATTTATAATAAAGCATCACACAATGATCAGTTTTGGCTTCAAAATCG
>JXOV01015177.1:0-20844 GCA_001014945.1 Clogmia albipunctata
TTACATAAAACTGAAACATTTTTCAATACTTTAAATTTTCACAATTTTCTGGTTTTTCTTTAGCGAAACACAATTTCAGCACAATAATTCACTTTACATTATTCGAAGGTATAATATATACATTTCAATCGTCAAAGTAAGCACGAAATACGTCACTTTGCACCACTGAATGCTGTAATATTCATTTCAACACTCTTTTTGGAAGAAGAATCACTCAAGAATCACTCATTTTCAAAGTAAAAAGTGAAAATGACATAATTGTCAAAGGGATGCTTGATTAAAGTTTGATTAATATATATGATTGTCATTTCCAATGATTACTAGATGACACACTTTAATTGCGATTTTTTGCTATTATTTTTGCTCAGAATGTAAAATATTTTCCAGCACTGTACTTAATCATTTCAATGAGTATTTTTATTTAAAAACCTGGAAATATGACCTAAAATTAACAAAATCAATCGAATTATTTTTTGGATAAAATGAAACGTCAAATATAGCGACGTTATTAATGACAGCCGTTACCATTTCCGATTGGAATCTTCGCCAAGGCGAAAGTGGAAATTGGTCATGAATTTAGAGAAACGGCCTACTGGAATGTCGTGGGAAAATTATTAATATTATTAAACATTCTTTACCTCATAGTTAGGAACCTTTATAAGAGAAACGATGTATATTATTTTACATAACTATTGATTAATATATAAATTTTAAAATGTTCTTATCATAGTTTTTGTAAAAATATTCCTTGCAAAAAACAAGAGAAGTTATAGAACTTTAATAACAATATTTATAAATATTTCCATATACATCCATTTAGACACTTTCTTTATTCACAAAATGAGCTTTTTTAGCCAAGATTAGCACAAATTAGTTAAATGTGTTGTCAAATTTACATTAAATCATACTTTTATTTAGACAGGATTGTCTGCGTTAAATCCAAGAATGAAAGTTATACGATTTTCTAGTGAAATTTCTTAAAATTAGAGGATGATGACAATATAAAAAAAAGTTCTAGTAATTGCAATACATTCAATTTCTTCTTCGAGACTTAAAATTATAACATACATTTCTTATGATAATATTACAATTAAATAATACAATATTCTTTATACTCTTGATAAATAATAACAAGAAATGTGAATGATTTATAAATTTCTAAGTACAAATGATGATGATGGCGCTATGATTCATGATACCAAATAAAATAATTAAATTTCTCAATTTACATCCTCTTCAGGCTCTAAAATTCATGTTTTTACGATCCGCTCAAACGCTGTAATGCTCATCATCATAATTCCTATTCAAATAATTTATTTACCTGTGCGGTTTATCATATTCACTGTTTTTAATTCATAAAAATACCATTTTACCGGGATTTCCCCGCGGTGCAAATTTTTTGCGGGCTGTTTGTCTTCGCCGACAACATTTCTCTTGTTCAGTAGGCGGCGGCGGCGGTGAAAAAATTACAATTACAGCATCCAGGAGCAGGATTCATCTCTTATTTATGGCGCGTTATTATTCCTCGGCTCCACTTTTTTCCGGTATTCGTTACCGAGTAATTCATAAAGTTAAATTAAATTATTATTTTTATTTGCGATTCGGTTTCGAACTTTAAAAAATTCATCTCGAATCAAAAAAATGCTCGGGAAATCGTCCTAATGATGATGATTGAGGCGTTTTTGTTGTTCTTTGGGCGGAAATTATTCGTTCCAGGCGTCGTTGTCGTCTCTGACAGCAGCTCCTTGCCTTCTTGGCCAAACACCACCCAACCACCAAAGATTGACTTAATTTAATTAGGTGAATGAAAAGTCGGCGCTCCGCTTCAGAAATTCAATTTTCACGACCATTCTTTTCTTTCGCTCTCTTTTTGAGTGGGAAAAGTTTTTTTTTGCTTTCTTCTTTTTATTCAATTTTTAATTTTCGCATCGATGTCAAGGAATTATGCCCTCGGCAATTTTTCCCAACCCATGGGGTGACTTAACCTACCCGAGCAACTCGAGGGGCAGATTATTAAACGATGGCACTGTCTCCATAAAGCAATGCCTGTCAATTTACTTTTCGCGTAAAAATAGCTTTTTAAATTTTCTGTTTAAATACCTAATTAAACTAAGATGCATTAAATAAAAAACGTAAGCTTATAAAAACTTTCAAAAGCATTAACAAAATAGTTATTAGTGCTACAAGGGGGTAAAATGAACAGTTTTTTAATCGAGAAACCAAGTGTGAAATACGATCCGTTAGGTAAGTTTTTCATCGTATCAGAGTTAAAAAACGGATTTTACAACCGAAGCACGATATAAATATTTTGGCACTTTAATAAAATTTTTTATAAAACTAATTTTAAAAGTTTAATCATTACAACGGTCTCTATTTCAACGGTTTCTTAGCGTTATAAGTATCTGGATTTAAAATTTAATAGTTTTTAAAAAATTCAAAATTTCACTAGGACGAAAAAGTGATGCATTATGAAACTCAAAACGATGTCGAAAAGCTAACTTTTTGATACCAAAATGTAAAAGATTTTGACACAAACCAATTTTCCGAAAAAAAAATTTATTGGATTGCTCCATTTTTTATTGAGTTTAATATTGCCTATTTCACCAACCAGAATACATAAGCAACTGTCAAAGTTGTTTATAAACATTTAAATTTGCGCAATCACAACATTTTCGGTATAAAATTGAAAAATGGCTATTTATAATTACGAAATAAATAATTATTAAACATGTCATTGGTGACAATTATAAACGATTTTTACGAACTCCTCTCGAAGAATAAAATTTAATCATAATAATACGATCTCACAAATGTGCGTCTCAGGGTTACTGAAATTGAAGGGGAAGTTGGTCTATTGCGTTTCTCGCCTTCTTATTGGACCCCTCATTTTTCTTATCAAAAGTCTGAAAACTTAACGGTACTTCCTGATACAGTCTAAAATTTCAAACCGTCATTGCGCTGTTAATAATTGCTCTATTTTAAGGTTGAAAAGTGCAAAAAATGGCCAATAAAACGAAGATTCCATAGACATGCAATTCATTATCTAATCATAACAGTTAATCGGGAAATTGGATGTTAAAATGTGGGCGATTCTTCCACGAACAGTTAAATTGCTGACTTTTTGGTGTGACCAAGGCAGAAGATAATATTATTGTTTGATAAAATGGTTAAAGAAAGTTGTTTTGTGCGGAAATGTGGAAATAATCGCAAAAAATCTACTGGCGTTAGTTTCTTTGTTTGTCCATAAAACAATAAAAAAAAAATCGTGTAATTTTTATCAAAAACCTTGCACTCATTTGGAATCATATTGTCTCTAATGGAGCGTCTCAAGTAGTTATAGAGCTATTTTTATTTTAGAGAAACAATTAATTTCATTATGATAATAGAATCCCTTTAAACTCAAAATCTAAATCGCACTCACAAGGAATTTGTAATGCACATCATTATTGAATGAAAGAACCGTAAAAAATATTTACGCTATGTAGTATTAACTTTAAAAAATCATATACCTACATATATTGCTTGCTTATGATGTTTTTAAATTTCTATAAACACCCATAAATTGGTCTTTCCCTTCCCGGAGACATTGCCTTTGCGCGCGAGGTCAACATATTTCCGAGACCAGAACAAATTGAGTCAATTCATCGTGTTTGACTTTGCCGTTAATGAAGTGGAGGCTTTCTATATGGCAAAAGGATGTGTGTCTTTCCTCGAAGCAAACCGAACTTGAGCGGGACGAGCGTGTTTTTATTTTTCAATCCTGCGGCGACGGCATCAAATTTTCCGGTCCATAGTTTTTCCATTTGGACGACCCTTAATGGGTTCGCAGATCGTAAGGAATTGCCCTGGTAATGGCTGCAACCCGGGCCGCTGCTGCTCCAATTTGAATTTAAATGACTCCAGAATTTGTCCTTATTTCCCCACTTCTTCTTACATTTCGTCTATGAATAATAAAATCGAATAAAAAATTAAATTGTCTTCGTGTTAAAGTTTTCCCCTCGGGCCTGTGACAGTCTAGAAACACGGAAAATGACGCCCGCTCACCAGCCACGGCATCCTCCATTAGTTTAGCTGCCATTTGACTTCTCCAGCCAGCTTATGTTTTATTCAGCGCGGTCCTCCTTTTTGCAGGAGAGCGCGCCAAAATTAAAATTTATGCCCGCTTTATGAAGTTTTAATATTTTATTTTTTAATTTTCATACTATTTAATTTATGCCCTATTCTAGACCAGGACTTGTCCCGTCTTTACGCGGCGATAAACATTTAGAGACAGTCACTTTTTATGGACAAACTTTTTATAATCGTCATAAAATTTAAACAGTTGTCTTGGAGGAAATTAATTTGTCTAGAGTTAGGGAGATTAATTTTTATAAATAGTCATTTTATATCCTTATGTTTGTAGAATTTTGGTAAAATGATAATCAAAACTCTGGGATTTCATTGCGAGTTTTTGGATGTTATTAATTAATATAATAATTATAAGTGGTTTTTAATAACAATACTGTGTTTATGGAATTATTAAATAAAATGTCGATGGTCTGGAGGAACAGCGACGCAAGTGAAAAATGACAAATTTTCAGGACATCTATCTACTGATGTCCTGAAAAATTGTCATTTTTTCAAAATCATATATTTCAATAATGACTTTAGATCTTGATTAAAAAGGGTAACACAGTTCTGATGTGATCTCTTCTTCTTTTTCTTCTTGTGCCGTATCCTATCGGACGTTGGCGATCCTGTTTGCAATGGCTATTTTATTCGCTGCCGCTCGAAATAATTCTATGGACGTCTTTCCGTACCAGTGTCGGAGATCCCTCAGCCATGACATTTTTGTTTTGTCTCGAGGTGGTCTTCCTTCTATCTTGCCTTCTATTATAAGTTGCAGTATTCTATATTTGGAATTCCCCATAATATGACCAAAATACTGCAATTTGCGGATCTTGATGCTTTTTATTATTTTGCAATCCTTTTCCATCTCTACGATGCGAAATTGCACTGTTAAATTATACAAAAATTTATCAAAACGCTCGCTTTCAAAGTCAATAAAACCAAAATTAGTCCGATTTTTATTGAAATTGGGACTGTAACTATCTATAAGAATGTTCTAAACGATAAATTAATCTTCTTCATCGAGCATGGAAGCCCGGACATCATCCTAAGACTCTCGAAACGAAACTGAAATTTTGACCTGTTGGAAATTACATTCTGTGAAGTCCTGGGTGGAGCTCCCATGTGTGAAGGACATACTATATTTCTGGTTGTGTCTATGTACTTAGTTCCATTTGAGACCCTTGATATACTCGTAGACACAATTTTGAAAAAAAAACTTGTTAGAAGCCTAGTGCTTCACATTATCGCACTCTGTGAAAATTTTTATTTCACTAGTGACCAACAAATTTGTCTCAAAGTCAAAATTCGGCCGCCATTGTTGCCCTTAAACTACACAAAATATTGGTGTCGATTATGCCATAGGACAGTGATTATGTTGCAAATTAGTTAACGTTTCCTGTTTTAAAATTTTAATATTTACCGTTTCAACAATCATCAGTATGTAATTTGGTTATTTTTGTTCGATTTGTGGCACATTACGTAGATATCAGAGATAATTCTGCTTAAATATAATGTAAGTAAATAAAATTATTATAGCATTATATTGCTTTAAATGGAAATTTATTTTACATAAATTAAAGCAAACAAATGTTCCATGTGACAATAAAATACGCATTTGCCTTAAGAGGAATTCCAACCGTTAATGGTCATTTTACAAGTAAAGATTTCATTTGAAACATTTGTGAAAGATGTTAATTTTTAAATTTTTCTTGCAAATTATGAAATTTAATGTGAAATTGTCCAAATTTCAGTGCTCATGAATGGAGTGCAAAAACGATATGACCTGCTCGAGTGTAAAGTCCTGTTTTTTAACTCGGAAACGATAAACACTCGCCTTCCGTTCGAATGTTCTACGCTCGTTTCACTCGTTAAAATCAGTTGACTTTACACCCTTGTAGCACAAATAACTATTGTTTATGATCTAAGGAAATATTCAAATTAAAAATGAAATATAGTTTGAAGTTATATTGAAAAATCTTACATATTGAACACAGTATTTAATTGTTGACACGTGACTGTTTAAATTACTTGTATCTACTCGAAAATAATAGTGTTTATATAAATTGAAAATTCTTTACTATGACATTTAAGATAGCTTTAGAAGTTATACATCCTTTTTCGAGTTCCATTTTTTGTTCTTTATTTAATAATTCCAATAATTTTATCGAAAATAAGTATATTATATTTTATGCGAAACTTTTTAATAAACTTGAACTGCAAATTCTATTTGTTATTTAATTAAAAGTGAATTTTTTATCAATATGATTATAAAATAATGTTATTTGTTCTACAAGGGTGTAAAATGAGCCGTTTTTAACGAGGAAATGGGTTGTGAAATACTAGCCGTTAGACGAGTTTTTCATCGTTTCCGACTTTCCGAGTTAAAAACAGGATTTTACACCCGAGCAGGAAGTAAATTTTTTCCACTTTCCTAAAAAATTCACATAAAACTTATTTAAAAAAAAAATTGCGTTATAAGTCTCTATTTGACCGTTTGAAGGGCCTGAATTTTATATTTAACAGTTTTTGTTTTCAAAATGGCACTGGAGTTTTGACTTTGAAACAAATTTATTCGAAGATTTATGACATTTTTTCCGACCTAGTGAAATAAAAATTCAAAATTTTCATACAGTGCGAAAAGTGAAACATTATGAAATTCAAATGGATAACGAGAAGCTTAAGTTTCGATACGAAAGTTCAGAAAAGAAAATTAAGAAATAAAATGTGTCTTAAAGTATTTAAAAAAATAACTTTACATGAGATTCTACACAAAAATCTAAACATAACTGACTCCTACTTAGTATTTTATATTGCTTATCTGGTACTTACATGCAAAAAACAAAGGGCTAGGGTCGATTATGTGGAGCAATTACAGCTGTCTTCACATTAGAGGAACAGTCTATTATTCTGCTGAATGGAATGCGGAGGAGAGAAAGTTAATCACGGCAGATTAAACAAAGGCGTTTCAGTCAACACATGTGTAATTGTTCTTATCTCCTCCTGTCTTCGGGACTCCGGCCAAGGAGACTGGCAAGGAACTGGCCGAGACAATGCCAGAAGCGAGGAGGTGGAGGCAATTAAGAGCTGCCTTCTGCTCGAATCCCAGAAGACTTCTCACCCCACAATCGCCTCGTATATATCGATGATATTGTCTTTGGTGATGGCAAGAATTGTAAACATTACTGACTTCCGTACTATTGTTTTTTTTTGTATTGGGTTGAGAAGATTTTGAATATAAAGACAATTTCTTTAGGAAATGATTTTAAATTGATTAGTTGTATAGAAATTTGGGTTTGGTAGTGATGTAATTCTATTAAAAAATTCCAATCATAGATTATTTGATTACAAGTGTAATAAAAAAATTTAAAACATGAAAAGCCACTGACAATTTTCCAACTTTGGTATGTATGGATGAAATTCTGACCATCTTTGTGTAGATGTTCTTTTAATAAATTATTTATTTAAATTATATAATAGTTGTTGCTGATTGAGGAGGCCGTGCGTTTTGAGTTGACAGTTTTTATCAAACGGAATTTAAATTTATTGTTGAGATTGTAAAATTTGATAAATATTAGGGAATTTTATGTCCGTAGATAGATAAAAGTGAAGTGTATCGTTTAGTTTATTAGGGACCTTTTTGATCGAAAATTGAAAAAAAAAAATTTACTTCTAAGAACACAAATTTCAAAGCTTGCTTGGAGATAATTATGTGGGTTAGAGGATGGAAAATTCTTTGCGAAGATTAAAGAGTTTATGACGGATCAATTCAGGATCTCATTACATTTGTTGGAACCCCCTTAAATTGGGATGATGGTGACCGACGGACCTGGAGTGTGGATTGAGTTGGATTAGGAAATTGGTATTTTTAGCGCAGAAGTGAATTCCTCATCATCGAAGCTAAGCTATAATATAATATTTTTTAATTAATTATTTTTTAATTGTCATAATTAAGAATTTGTAGTTATGATTTGAATTATGGTATCTTTGAAATAAAAACTAACACTAACTTCATTATAAACTGATCCATTACCTTACTAACTGTCTATCCCAAACTAACCCTAAACCCTTCCCTTATACTGTGTTTGACCTATACTGCCTTTGTGAGCGGTGACGAATGGCGGGTCGTTGGCACATATATCCTATCCACCTTTCTTAAAACAGAAGTAGATAGTGAAAACGCCTACGTGAGGAGGAGGCGATGGGCGGCACCCATCACTTAAAGGAATCACGATGGTGCAACGGTCCGGTGATCATTCATATGTATTTATATATATGAGTGAGGGCTATAACTCAGTCAGGGGTTGTTTGGTCCAATTGTACAATACAATACAATAGTTATTGCTGGATTAAAATGAATTGATTGACTTGCTTTTCTTCGATAAGAGACGATGCATAATAAATTTGTGTTCATAAAACAAATGGTTATAAAAAATATAGTTTACCTTGATTCTTTAATTAATTTTCATTACTTTTGTTTATTAATAATCTACTATTAACAATAAAATTGAGTCATTAGTGTTCTTTTAAATTCAGCAAAGATAATTGCTTAATTTAGGTATATTCATCACTATTATTGTAAATGAACCCATAGATTAGGTTTACGTTTGATACCTAAACATATCAATCTGGTTTCCAAATCAAAACATCTCAAATGCATAATCTCCACAATGAACAATATCCATAAATGGGTTATCGTTATAGTTTTGTAACAAAACTTAATTAAAAAGTACAGTAGAACCCGCTTAAAATAACAAATTTCAAAGCGAAATTTGGTTTACGTTGAAAGGTGTTACAAAATTGACGGACGCTTATAATCACCATCCTATTAGTATGACCGATTCTAGCCGATTTTTTGGAAATGTCATGATAACAAGTTGGGATCAAAATTGCTTTCAGTCTTTCCATAATTGATTTTGAGTCTCTCAGACAGTGATCGACATGCCATGCATTTTTGTGAATTTTAGTGAAAACTGAAAACAATATTAATATATGTTATGAACGAACTAATCTCGTAAAATTTTAGATCTGTATATTATTTCCTTATGTTAAAATGAAGAATCATGTATATATTGTCAAAAATGAGTATTGATTATTTTCTTTAATATGCTTAGTATGAACAATTTTCCCTTCAATGTCATATTAAACGGATACTACAATATATCTAATTATAATTTAAAAACTTTTCGAAATGATATAAATTAATTAATCAATTCATGTAAACTACGAAATGAAGTCAAATTTCATCATGAATTCAGTTTTTTATATAACTTAAATCTTACACAACAATCAAGATATTTAAAATCTTCAATTTTTAATTGACCATAACATTATCAATAAATGTTCAATACTTTTTCACACAATTTATTTTCTCGCAAATATAGTATCACTCTATAAAATGATGATAATATTTTCAAATCATTAATATTTATTATAGTTCTTGTTGTTGTTGTTGTTGTTGTTGTTGTTATTCTTAAAGAAGTTTCTAACAATTATAATTTCTATCTTTACAACCTAATATCCAGTACCGGTTCCTTAAATACCGAACTCTGGGAAGACAGGAGCAATGAGGAGTCTTGGTGGTGTGACGCTAATCATTGCAGTGTTGAACGATGCCCCGGGGACCAGTTAACGATAAAAAATAAACACGCATTATTTACAGGGCATTGTTTGTCGACGGCCCAGGTCCTAGTCCTGGTCCGGTCTAATGAAATTCCACCCTCATTAATTCCGCTCTCATTTTCCGCCCTGCTTAATATTGGGTGTGATCCACAGACTCGCCATTCATCTCCTTCGCATCGGAAATCAAGTGCTCCATTGGTCAGTCATCCCCCATCCCCATCAGAAGGATAACGAAACTGTAAATCAGACGCCCAATTGCCACAATTTATGCTCTCTTGCCCGGTCAATCACGATTCTCTTTGATTGACCATTTTATGGCCAGTTTGATCCCAGTTTTATTTTCAATTACAGTGACATTCTGTGAAATGCTTCCGTTTTATTTGGATCTTATTGAACTATTTTAGTGTAAATTCTGTATTATTTAATTTGATGAAGTTGTTTAAAAATTTGAATTAAAATTATTTTTTATGTTCTAAACAAATTGAACATTCTTTTCTTTATAATGTCTAATTAATTTTGATTTTATAAAAATGAATTTGTCCACAAATTCCTATCTTAAACTCTAGAATGGTTTGACCGATTTTGGTTAATTTTTGTTTAAAATTTAATTATTTTTGTTTGTGATTTAACTCCATAAATTCGATTAAAATATTAGCGCAAATTGTTTCATTCAAAATTTAATTCAATTGTATATCATTTAACGACACCGAGTAATTCCAATACTTCCATTTATTTATTTTATGCATTTTTGTAGCTTAAAATTTATATTATGACACTCAAATTTGATCTGTCGAAGTCGTTATTATAGCAAAAGTACTTTAAAGAATTCTTTAAAGCACGTGTGCTTTTTCTTTATTATTAAAGTGTGACCCCTAAAATTTTAACTGACATTATTTTTTTATGTTTAATTATTTTTGATTATGTAAAAATGAACTTGTCCACGAATTCTTATCTTAAATTCAAGAATGGTTTGACCGATTTTGGTTAATTTTTGTTTTTGATTCAACTTCATAAATTTGAACAAAATATTAGCGCAAATTGTTTTATTCAAAATTTACTTTAATTGTATTTCATTTAACTACACCGACACATTTCAATACTTCCATTTATTTAATTTATGCATTTTTGTAGCTTAAAATTTATATTAAGACACTCAAATTTGATCTGTCAAAGTCGTTATTATAGCAAAAGTACTTTAAAGAATTCTTTAAAGCACGTGTGCTTTTTCTTTATTATTAAAGTGTGACCCCTAAAATTTTAACTGACATTATTTTTTTATGTTTAATTATTTTTGATTATGTAAAAATGAACTTGTCCACGAATTCTTATCTTAAATTCAAGAATGGTTTGACCGATTTTGGTTAATTTTTGTTTTTGATTCAACTTCATAAATTTGAACAAAATATTAGCGCAAATTGTTTTATTCAAAATTTACTTTAATTGTATTTCATTTAACTACACCGACACATTTCAATACTTCCATTTATTTAATTTATGCATTTTTGTAGCTTAAAATTTATATTAAGACACTCAAATTTGATCTGTCAAAGTCGTTATTATAGCAAAAGTACTTTAAAGAATTCTTTAAAGCACGTGTGCTTTTTCTTTATTATTAAAGTGTGACCCCTAAAATTTTAACTGACATTATTTTTTTATGTTTAATTATTTTTGATTATGTAAAAATGAACTTGTCCACGAATTCTTATCTTAAATTCAAGAATGGTTTGACCGATTTTGGTTAATTTTTGTTTTTGATTCAACTTCATAAATTTGAACAAAATATTAGCGCAAATTGTTTTATTCAAAATTTACTTTAATTGTATTTCATTTAACTACACCGACACATTTCAATACTTCCATTTATTTAATTTATGCATTTTTGTAGCTTAAAATTTATATTAAGACACTCAAATTTGATCTGTCAAAGTCGTTATTATAGCACAAGTACTTTAAAGAATTCTTTAAAGCACGTGTGCTTTTTCTTTATTATTAAAGTGTGACCTCAGTGAAAGAAATCCATCAAATTTATATGTACGTCAGTTTTGTTATGTGGGGTTTAACTGTATTTTCGGATGTATGTGTGTGTGACTGTTTTACTGGATGGTTTAAATTTAAATTAGTACAAATTAGTAATAAATCAACTGTTTACGGTCCTAAAACAATCCATTAACGGATAATATTTCCTAGCCGAAAGAAAGAGAAGCAAGATATTGCTTTCTGCATTTTCTCTAAGAATTAGAACAGGAAATGGAAACAATGTGAGCGAGACAAACAATTTAAATTTAATTTTAAGAAAACCAATTTTTTTTTAAATTTTTGTGGTAATTTATTTAAAAATGCATACATTTTTGTAATAAACACGGTCGATAAGTATTATTAAACACTTAGGCCTTCTATAAGGCACTCGCTTCGCTACTAACAAAACCATTTACAGACATTTTTTCTTCGTTTTGTTTATCAGAAAGCTCTGGACTAATTACATTTTATTTCATATTATATTTAATGAACTGTGTACATTATAATAATAACAAACTCGTATCGATTATTTCATTTATTATTTTTGGCAAATTTTACTAATATTATTTTTCTTTTAAATTTGTTATTTCTTAGGCGCTACGACGTAAGCCGGGTCAGCTAGTTTTCAATATCAATTACTATTAATATCTCTCTAAATACACCTTTCGAAGAAACGGAAAAATTTTTATTTATCAAAAACCGGTTTCTTTTTTTACATATCAATCAATCTTTAAAGATTTTTTATGGCTCTGGTGTATATTTGGGATTTTAATTAAACTGGTTTTTCATTTCATATTAGAGTCCATTTCTGGATCCATCCTCTTTAATCTAAATATTTTGTGATTAAATTATAAGTACTTTAGCCTTGTCTATTATCGTACGAGTATAGAGATAATTACGTCTGGACTACTTTAAATGATGCATTGCGATTAGCATTATTTATAGAAACAACGAGTACCACAAAATGATAATAATTTAATCAAAACGATATCTCATTTCTTTGTTCTTTTTAAACATGTGCATTTCATCACAAAGAATTATTGGTAATGTTTTTAATGAATTATTGATTCTGTTTAAATTTAAATTTCAGAAAGAATTAATTTTTAATTTAATTTTAAATAACTTTGTTGCACTAAAATCCACTTTATGTCAATATAATTTGTTCTGAATTTGCTAAAAATGTGTCATTGCTATTTGATGATATATCTTTGAATTCTTAAAAAACTCAGTACTTCTATCAAGTATTACAAAAAGTTTGTGGTATTAAAATTTATTATTATCCAAATTCACAATAATAATCTTGTAATGTTTGTGCATGACCTGCCCTGTAGCCGATGTGGTAACGCATCCCGCTGCCGCCTCGGAGACAATGGGTTCGATCACTGGGCGGGTAGGATTGACTGGGTCCTTTTTCAAATGGTCTACGTACAATTAATTGAATAATAATACACCGAAAACAAGAAGTCATGAAAAGTCTAAGCCCGTTGGTTGAGTAAGACTCCCCATGTTCCTTACAGGGCCGCGTTCCAATAAGTTCATGAACAATTTTCACTTTCGCCTTGGCCTTTGCCAAGGCATATCCATTTCGAAATGGTAACGGCTTTCGTTGATAACGTTGCTACATTTGACATTTCATTTTTTTCAAAAAATAATTCGTTTGATTTTGTTAATTTTAAGTTATATTTCAAGGTTTTAGTATTAATATACCCATTATTATGATCAACTGAACTGAATTATTGTGCGAAAATTGTGTTTCGCTGAAGAAAAACAAGAAAATTGTGAAAATTTCAATTATTGAAAAATGTTTCAGTTTTATGTACATTTCGTAAAAAATAAAGATATTGTTTTATATAAATTGAAGATATAATTGTATTCATCATGTTGAAGTTTTATTTTGGTGTAATAATTTATTTTCAACTGACAAAAAGTGAATTTCAAAATTTCATTTGTCGGGGCCATTTATATTTAAACAATCACTCAGTTTTTTCAACTGAAAATAATAAGAATGTATGCAACCTATAGTAATTTTTCGTTCGTATTACCAAAAGAAAAATATAAAATATAAAAATAAATATATCTTTGAAATTATATAAACTTTTCCAGCGCAAATCTTGCATATGAAATGAATTCAATTCTTTCTAGAAGTAAAGGAATGATTTTACCATGCTATTTCTTATTGTAAAATCAGGAAACAGGGAATAGGAGTTTACTGAAACCGACTGCAGGAATTGAAAGGGAGTTTTTGTTTAATTTATTTTTTATTTTTCATGTTTGTACATGAAAACAATAGAGCTAAACCGCGGCGAAAGACAACGTAAAGAAATAATAATATTAAAATTATATTTGTACACGACACATAAGTATTGGTCGTAAATGGATTTAAATTGAAATTTTTGTAAAACTAAAATTTTTAGAAGGTTTACTATAAAATCTGATAACTGCCATTATTTTATTCATGATACGTCTTCCAGATCCTGTTTTAAAGAAAAAATTTCCATATTAAATTTAATTCACTTAGTTCAAAAATATTCTACTAGGTGGCGAACGTGTCAATTTGTTGATTTCCAGACACAATACATTTAAAGCAGTTATTTTAAAACAGAAATTGAAAGAGAGTTTCAAACAAGGCAAGCTGTTCTTTTTTGTATGAATTTAGCTTGCTGCCCTTATAGGTGGCGCGTGTTTATTACTTGTCTAGAAATCGGTGCTATCAAATATAATTTTTAGAAAAAAATTCAAATTTAGGTATGGTCCAATAAAAACTGAAAACTATTATAATTTAACTATGGATACTATCTGAAGAGTATTTTAAATGCAAAATTTTAATTTGAAAATCGAATGAAATATTAAGAAATTTGTAATCAAATTATCAATTCTTGGAGGTTCCCTGACGAATTTCTTTTTTCTGGGAACAACTCTTAGACGTGAAATTTACGCGGGACGGAATCAGAGACATGTAAGCAAAATTAGTATTTGTTTATTATAATTAAAATAAATATGTTTTTCAGAGATGTGCTATCACATACAAAAACTGGGACGAGGAAAATATATAAATTATTCCTTTAAATTAAAAACAAATTCTATTTTATGACAGCATAAATAAATGTAGGATTCAATCAAATTCATTTTATGTATAAAAAATAACTAGACAAATGTGGACATTGAATAGATTCACACTACAAAACCATTTCATATAGAATTGAGATTCTCTATACGATTACTTTATCGAAGCATTGTTTGCAAATAACATTTTGTTTTATTTTTTGCAATTTTTATCAGAAACTAATAATAAAAATACTTTAAAATAACAATTTTTTAAGAAAGCGGTTGATATTTATTTGAAATATATAGTATCTTAGAAATATTAATTTGTTAAAATTTCGTATAAAATTCGGGAAATAATTTATTTTACTTAAACTATTTAAATTATGATGAACCTGATTATACTTCTGCTTAAGTAAAATGAAAATAAATCTTTAAAAACATAGATCATGTCCTAGAAGAAGAGAACGAGAGACGACAACCGATCCGGAACAAGTGGATGTTTGGAATTATTGATGTCGATGTCGTCCGTTAGGTGTAATTCATTTCAATTGTGAAGCGAGGGCTGTTCATCGGGAGGAGGACCTTAATCAAATTCAATCCGCACTGCGTCAATTAAAATGCCAATCGAGGGCCTGATGTCGGTTAAAATGCACTTGAGTGCAATTTAGGAGTTTAGCAAATTTTTCGACCAACATTTCGGCTTAAATGAAGGGATGAGTAATTGTCTATGGTTGAATATTTGGAAATTCAGCTGACAATTCGATCCATTCGAAAGATTCTCAGCTCGGGATTTGATTGGACGGAGAATTGAACGGACAATTCATCGGACTTCAAACAGGATCAATTTAATTCAGGCATCGATGAGAGTGATGACAGATTCAGGCAGGAGTGAACGCGCAGGACTCCCATGCTCCGCCCCAGAACCCACTTTCTTCAGTCGAAAGTGTCCAATGAAAAGCTTCTCCGAGCTTTTGCTCACTTTCAACGAACCAAGCGTATCGTTTTATTTTCATCGGATTTCAGTTGGCGTTGACTCGGCTGAATAAACAGAAGCACTGCGATAAAACAATCAAGTACTTATCGTAGAATTATCTTTTCAATAGGCCATGGACATTCCCAAATTATCAGCAAAAAACAGTTATTATTGCATTATGGACTGCAATAAGTAGAAATGGGTCAAATTTATTACAAACAAAATTCAAAAATTCAATTAAAAATTTATAAAAACTGTAAATAATCAACGGTTAAAATGTTTTTTTAAATAGGTGTTATTTAATTGAAATTAAAACTGTTGGCCTAAGTTTTATAGACATTTATTGTCAAAAGTTTGCAAATTAAATAATGGAATTTAGTCAAGCAGTGCCTTATTTGATAAAAACTTATGGAATATCAGGCCAATTCAAAAACAAGTTGAACAATTTAGTATAATAACTAACTAAAAAATTAGAAACCCCACAAGTTCCCCACTTCTGAGTGATTTGAAATATCCTTTTGTTTATTAAAATGAAGCTTTAAAACTTAATTTGATTGAAATTGTAATCTTATCTGAATACAATTCTCTTTAAAATCAGTACATTTTAGTAGCCAATGCTTCCTTTATAAACTTTTTCATAACTGTACAGTGTTTAGTTATACATTATTTTACACCCCCAAAATTCAGCTACTAAAAATTTTAATTTTTTTTACTCGATAGAAAAATATGTATATATTTTAAATATATTTTGTGCAATTTTGTAGCTTAAAATTGATATTATGACACTCAAATTTGTTCTGTTAAAGTCGTTATTGTAGCAAAAGTGCTTTAAAGCCCACGTGCTTTTTCTTTATTATTAATGTGTGACCTCCGTAAGAGAAATCAATCAAATTTATATGTACGTTAGCTTTGTTATGTAGGGTTTAACTGTATTTGCGGCAGTATTTGTGTGTGTGTTTTTACTGTTTTACCAGATGGTTTAAATTTAAATTAGAACAAATTACTTTAAATCAACTCTTTTTCATTCTTTTAAATTTATAACAATGCATTAACGGATAATATTTCCCATGTGAAAGAAAGAGACGAAAGATATTGCTTTCTACATTTTCTCTTAGTAGTAGAAAACGGAAATGAAAACAATGTGAGCGACACAAAATATTTAATTTTAATTTTTAGGACAACGGATGTTTTTTTTAATTTTTGTGTTAATTTATTTAAAAATGCAGAAAATTTTGTATAAAACACGGTAGATAAGCCTTATTAAACACTCGGGCTTTTTTTAAGGCACTCGCTACGCTCGTGGCTTAAACCAACCCTTGTGTTTAATAATGCCCTTTCTTATCGACCTTGTTGTATAAATAACTATTAAAAATAAACTTTTTTTTAAAGAATTCTATTAAACTGCAGTTTTTCTTAAGTGGTGGTTCTTGTTTCTGATGATTGTTATAAAGAGAATATCAGTTGTGCAGTGCATGGTGCTCTATATCCGTGATATAACGAAAAATTGTAATCTCAAGTTCTATATCCACTTTTATTAATTGTGTGTGCTTAAGCCTTTCTTTAGTACTGGGACGTCTTCTTATTTTTAACTTCATATTTTGCGAATAAACAGCAAATAATAATCAATAAATAATCTATTCCCACGACATTCACGACGGAACTAGGGGTAGTCTCAACCTCAACCAAGGGGTGTTAGACTTTACGTGACTGCAAATAAATACAGAAATTGTATAAAATTTTGTGAAAAGTATTTTGAAAAACCCATTATTAAACACTTGAAGTCGACAGAATTCATTGCTTGTTCTTTTTTTGAATCTCCAAGTTTAAATATTTTTAAAATTTTTATAATTATAAAATTTTACATTTTTCTCCATGTTCGATTCTGTAACAAATAGAGACTCATTTTAATTATCTGGCACAAGTAATCTTTTTATTGTCTACCCTCATCTTGTGAAGATTCCGCTAATTCTTGACGAAGACCAGCGCTCCGTAATCCAGAAGCACTTCCTTCCACACACTCGTATCTTTTAGAAAACATTAAACCCAATATACTCGATTTTAATTATAGTTCAATTTTTCATAAGTTTCTCTAATAACCATAAAAATATGGTTTAGATAGGTTTAATAAGTTATTATTAATAAAAAAAACAGCCATTATCAGAATTCCTTCAATAAATTAAAACTTTTACAAAAGTCTTTTAAAAACGCTGATTTATATGGTAGTATTAGTTTCAAATTTCAACAATTCTAATATATTTTTCAATACCTTATCACATATTTTGTGCAATTCAGTTAGTTAAAACCCCCAATTAGCGTGCGGTAAAGTTTTAAATTTGTCAGTGTTATATATCACGCATTTAATACTGTTATATACACTGTGAATTAACGTCAAAGCCGCACTTGTTTTTCCGTGATATCTCTGGAACCAAAAGACGCTGGAACTTTAAATTAAACACAATATTATATTCGATATATATTAGATTACAACATTGTATCGTATCAGATTTGCAAAGACTTGAATAGATTTTGCGAAATTTTGAATCGCACATGTCGAATGGGTCAGCGTTATAATCGCACCCCCCTTTTCTCTATTATGGGGCATTATTAAAACAATCTATTGATTAGCGTAGTTAGACAATCCGAAATATATCCAGAATTGCGAAAGTTTGGGTTGCGAAGTAATAGCAGGCCGGAAGTAGCTCACATTGAAAGTAAAAACCCTGATTTTGAAATATGACAAAATTGTATAAAAAATTTTGGAATTCAAATAAAGTAATGATGACTATCGAAAACTGTCATTTATAATAATGGATAATAATAATAAATCCAACAGTTCAATTTCAAAACGACGCGAAGTTGTAATCTGTTAAGAGATATATTGTGTGTTAATTTAAAGTTACAGCGTCTTTTATTTCCAGAGATATCACGGAAAAACAAGTGCGGTTTTGACCTTAATTCACTGTGTATGTTAAACACACAATAACAATAAAATGCAGTGTGGAGAATAATTTTTTATTATTATTATATAAAAAATCTCATTAAAATTTTAGAATTAGAAATTGAATGGAATGGCATTTTGCAATTTTTGTAGGAATTACACTAAACGTAGTACGCAAACTTGTAGGTATATACACTCTGGGACCGGAATAATTTGGCCCTATTAACCGATTGGTCCTTTTAAGCGATTGGACAATAAAAGCTAGAATTTGATTGTATGTAAAGATTTTTAAATGTGTACGAGTATGTATACACATTCATATGTGCTTGGAAAAGTGTATTTATTAAATAATAATTGTTCAATATGTGTTTTTTTTTTTATATAATTTAAAAATAATTCAATCGTCAATGTCCATGTATTGAGTCTTGTCAACCAAACAAACTGAGCGTTAATTCTCACTCGGTAATAACGAACGGAAAGAGACGGAAATAAGAAAACTATTGCGGTGCCATCAAATTCGCAAACACAAACATGCGAGGAGACGATTTTTTGCGGTTTTTCCTACTCTTTTCACTATTTCAGTCGATTAAATAATGACAGGGCACATGGTCAAGATTGGAATGAATAAAAGTATACAAAAGACTGAGTTGTCGTCACTTGNTCACTTGCACTTGTTCTTGCAACTCGTTGTAATGGTGATCTTAGCCACCGAACGGTCCTATAAAGCGATGGGTTTGGCTCCATTAAGCGATGGATTTTTAATGCATNGTATATGCGGTCGATCCGTTCCTAACCATTTTGGCCCAATAAAGCGGTTATTCCTATTAACCGTGGTACTAATAAGCGGCGTCCACTGTATATCCTTTGCCAGTCTAATATTTTTTCACTCGACTGGCAAAATCGTTTATTAGCCATCATAAAAAAAATAATGAATATTTTGTTTTCGGACAAATTTTGCTGTCCATACAGATAATATCTTAATTATTAATCAGCTTACATTCTTAAACAACCAATTATCATTTTGCAGTTTCCACAATAATTTTGTAAGAATCTGATCTCTTAATTTTTAAACGGGTCTTTAAAAACTCCCGATTGTATTTGAATGATTTGCATTTACAAAAACCCGGACCTACCTACGCGATTGTTTGAAGAAAATTTTATCTTTGAAACAATACTCTGGAATTTTTATGAAAATAATATCAATAAATTTTCAGTTTTAGAGCAAATAAAAATTAGTACAATTATATACAATTATGTATTTCTATAGCCTATAAATCGATATCTAAGTCGTAAATACTTTGCTACTGAATTTCAGTAGCTGAAGAGTCTATAAACAGTGCAATGATTGCATTTTTGAGTGACGAAAAAGTGAGTCTTTTGATAAGATATCGTATTGTTCTGATTAAAGTTCGTCAACGCGTTTTCGATAGGCGATTTATGGCCATTCAATTGAGCTGATAACGGAGCTAATTTAAGTCCATGTCCCACTGGAAGACACTTTAGTGGTCATTTTGCCCGCCTCAAAAATGCTAAAATTAATCACGGTTGTTTGTGTGCTGGTCTTGGGATCAGTCAGTGCTGAAAAGGCTCGATTCGACAACTACAGGCTCTACAATGTGAAAATCCAGGATGAGATGCAAATGAGGCAGCTTCAGGAGCTAGACAAACATCTCGACGGAGTGAGTGACAATGCAGTGCTTTAAATAGAGTGGATTAAGTGAAATATTCCAATGAAAAAAAAGTTAGGGTGTAAAATGAGTTTTTTTTAACGAGGAAACGAATGTAAAATACGAGCCGTTTATCGAGTTTCCTATATAAAAGTTAGGATTTTGAACTCGAGCAGGACATAATTATTGTGCACTTTCATAAAAAATTCTTGAAAAACTAATTAATGGCAATAGCCTATATTAAAAATTGTACAGTTTTTTCCTCAAAATGGAGCCGAAGTTTTGACATTGAAATAAATTTTATGCACTCCCGTAACGAAACATACGCTTTTCGATATCCATTTGAGTTTCGTAATGTTTTATTTTATGACACTCAGTACAAATTTTGAATTTTTACTTCATTAGTGAAAAAAAGGTCATAAACTATCCAATAAATTTGTCTCAGAGTCGAAATTTGGTCGCCATTGTTGCCCTTA
>JXOV01015185.1:0-11158 GCA_001014945.1 Clogmia albipunctata
TTTTTTTTATAAATCAGCCATTCCTTTACCTATTTCGACCTTGCATATGCTGTCAATTAAACAGAACTTTTGGTTCTGGGCTGCTTTTGCACACAGCAGTCAATAGCACCAACAAATGGAACAAGTAATTGGCTTGAAGATGTAACGGCATTCGCGTATTTTCATTTACTCTTTGTTTTCATTCAGTGATGTGAAAATGTTTTACACGTTATTTTTTCACTAATTTTAATCATTTTATATCATAAATATGCTTAATGTTTTTAATATAAATTTGACAAATTTTAAAAGAGAAATTATTATGAGAAAAAAAGTCATTATCAAAAAACAAATTGATCTCACTGTCAAAATTCAGACGCTATTTTGTCCCTTAACTGCGACCATGACAAAGTCAAATATTTTTAAAATTAGATTTTTTTGTTTATTTTGAAGAGAATTAAAATAAAATGTCTGGATTTAAATCTTTGTTTACATAATCAGAATTATGACTGAAAAATCCTTCAAATGCTCATAAAATTTCTTGAAGAAATTCTTTTTTATCTCTTGAAATGGGATTTATTATTTTTTGTACTATTATTTTCAATTTCATAAACCGTGAAAACTCAAATTAAAACTAGCTAAAAGAAATAATTGTTTTTTAAGCGGAAATATAATTGGCAATTCAATTTTATTCCAACTACTGACTGGGGTTAGGATCAGAAGACGAAGTAGTGCAAGAAAGAAATAGCAAATTATGGAGTTTGTGGTCTATCGAGACTTTGTTGGCTCTGTGTAATATTCGGAAGCGGTCAATTGAAAAATATTGGCAGTGTTTGGTCTGTGGAATACAAATTATTAAGGTTTATGCGAAAACAATAATAGAAGATGATGGAATTTGCAACACAAACATTTTCATTTTTATTGAGAGGTTTATTCTATTCTCATTCAGTATTCATGCAGAACAACAGATCAGAAGCTGTATAAAATTGGTATCTGTCAAAGATCGCTTTAGGGCACTTTACAAGCTCTAGAAGATATTTTTTAAATTTAATTAAAGATCATTTGTTTCAGAATTTGAAATTGTTTTTTTCTTAATTTATGTTAAAACTGTTTAAGACAAAATATAAACTAATTGGTTAAATATATTACAAATGAAATAAACTATATAATTAAAATAGAAAACCAAAACGAAAATATGTCATGAATTGTTGAAAATGGAGATTGTTTAGATAAATAAAATACAATTTGAATACTGATTAAAGATTCAATTAAATAACTATATTCATGTATCAATTGGATAGAAATAAAAGATGTTGATCTGTTCTCTAATTTGTACATGTATGCCAGTTATCAGAAAAATTAAACTTCATCTAATTGCACCAGTAAAACACAGATAATTTTTCCACACAATTTTCAATTGAATCACTGGTGTCAATTTTCTCTGTTACTCTTTTAATAAGAATTACAACGGTATTCGATGCAATGCAAGTATAATACATAGACTAGAACCTGGAATAGTGGAAGGTTTCAGTTTTCGACAGCAAAACGGTACAGCTAATTTTAATTTATTTCTATATACATAATGTATGATTGCACTAAATTGGTGTGGTTGAGAGTAATAAGCCTGTTTATTATCACTTGTGAGTGTATTTAAATATATTATTAACCCTGTGCTGTCGTTCAATTATACGCAATTTTATTCTTTTGAAAATAAATTGCTAATGTAAATGAAAGTTTCGAGAAAATTAAACTTGAATTTTTATTGAATTCTGAAAATACGAGTTGTTTACGAATTCCCATGGATGGTTTTATGAGTTTTAAAACGCTTTTACTTTTTTATTATTAATAGGTGGTAATTACTAGAAGTCAAACAATGGATGAAAGAAGAGATGTGGATACAGATTTACAATCAAGATCATCTAAAATATTAGGCGATTCGTGCTTTCACGACATGGATTGCGACAGGATATCGGGCAAAATTATTTGCTCAATGGACGGCTTTTGCGAATGTGCACCGTATTTTGTTAGATTTAACTCGACCAGCTGTTTGCATTGTAAGTACTATTCTTCTTCTAATATCTACACAAATTTATTAAAATACGCGTCTTCTAAAAATACATATTACACATTGGTTTGTTTACGTGAACAGATTACATATTTACATAATTTTTTCTACAATGTTCTTATGCCGTGCATGTCTAATTGAGAATAATTCCAACTCTTCTATTTAAAGTGTTCCTTTAGTCAACACTCATCTACCTTAAGCTGTTTCTATTTCTATGATTCTTACTATTTGTTTTGTAATTAGTATATGGACTAATAAATATTTGCTTTTTTTCGATTGATAATGTGTTATATAATACAATGTTACTTAGCATTATCGTAATTTATTAGCAAAGAAGTGAAAATTAATAGATATATTTTATTGAGTTTTATTTATAATTGAAATTAATGTTTAAATGTCAATATTACATTAAACTAATTAAAAGAGTTGTTCTACATTGCAGTGAAAATTGTTTTTATTTTTAAAATCTATGATTACTGTTATTAATTAATTAACTTCTAAGAAGGACTGTAACTTTGGTTTCTTATCTTTTCGATTCATTACAATNAATCTATGATTACTGTTATTAATTAATTAACCTCTAAGAAGGACTGTAACGCAGGAGATAAAATGTTACACAGTAAAGGTCATCCGTGTTTTGGTTTCTTATCTTTTCGATTCATTACAATCAATTGGTTTGTTGCTAACTTCGAGGTGGCGCGTTCAAAGAGTGTTCTAAACGTTTTAAACAATTTATGTCCTGCTCGGGTATTAAATACGTTTTCGAAACGATGAAAACTCATTTCCTCGTTAAAAAACACACTTGTAATACACTACTTTTTTGGCTGACCTTATTGTATAATGTTGCAATATTTAATGTCGAATTGGTTTATAATTTGTTTCTTTTCAGCGAAACTTCTTGGAAGTAATTGTCTTTTAGATGATCAATGTTCAACTAGGGTATCAAATGCCAAATGTATTTCTGGTACATGCGAGTGTTCTGACGGGTATATGAAATACAGAAAACATACTTGCTTAACACGTAAGTGATTGAATCTATTACCAATCGTCTTTTACAAACAAATGATGTTCTATGACATTCCAATTTAATATTACTCATTAATTCTAACGCACTAAAAATTAAAATTATGTATATTCATATATTTTATAATATTTCAAATTATATTTTAGATAAGTTTTGAAAAAAATATGTTTGATATTGTCTATTTGGAAAAATGGTTATAAAATTTTATGGGAAACGAAATCCAAAATTTCGTAAATTTGGGGCAATGTCCATTGTTTAATTCTTTACCATCACAATAGATCATAATTATTTCAAAATTCGGACAACGGTTTTTAGTATTTAGAAGAGTGCTTATAGAGAAATTGGGGCACACATTTTCTTATTTTGAAGTTGTGAGAATTTTTTCCAGAATCTAATTAAATTACTGTGGAAATTTTGATTTGTTTAAAATTCATTATCTTTATTAAATATGCAGCCGCTCGCCCATCGACCGTCTGCTATAGCGATGACCATTGCAAGATGTGGGATGATAAAACGCACTGTGATTTTTTTATTCCTAACCTGTTTGGACGATGCCAATGTACAGATCCCGCAAAATTGATTGGTGGATCTTGTCTCTCTGAGGACGAACTTAAAAGATTTGAAGCGGAAATTGAGCAAAAGCAAATAACAAAAGCTCACAAAGTAAAAACTAATTTTATGATACAACACGATTCCCCAGAATTACTCTCGAGACCTGAACGATTGATTATGACAACGGAATCCACCAAATTAAGGAGAGATGATCGATTTCAATTTCAAAATCAAGTTGAACAGAAAAAAGAAAATATACAAGTAAAAAATACCATAATCGTCGAGAAGCATGCTTTAAAACCGTCAGGTAATTATTCATTGTTATTTTACATATAATAGTTATAAACATAGTGTGTGGGAAAAAGAACTCTAATTAAACACGTGTGTTTAATATTATGTTTTTCAAATAAGTTTTTTTTTTACAAAATTTCATACATAAATATTGATTTTAATTACTAATAATAATAATAATTTAATATTATGTTTTGAATTTTTAGAAATTAGCATTTTGTGTTTTTTCTTCTATTACAACTAATTTATCTTATTTTAGAACAAATCAGTAGTATCCATTTGGAATAGCACTAATTATAGTTTTTTTTGGGAAAATATGCCCAAATACTGTTAAACTGACAAAAAGTAGGTTTCTCAGAAAATCCGTTTTTGAGTATATATCAAATTACCATTCATAATGCAAAATCTATAGAAATTATATGCATACTCGTATATAGTTATAACAATAAGTTTTTTTCATACAAATGCTTTGATATTTGTGATTTGCATTAATGTTTTAATTATTTATTATTGATAACAGGAATTCGGACAAGATTAGATTTGGGAGATGGACCTATATCTTTGGGATTGGTGTGCGTAGAAGATAAACAGTGTCAATTATCTGATCCCTATAGTTACTGTAATAAAAACGGAAGATGTGACTGTACAAATAAGGATAAAGTCAGTTCAACAATTTGTGGTGCTACGACGACCGGCTGTTCTGAAGGAACGTTCCAATGTCGTGCGAGTGGGATTTGTATAAGTTGGTTTTTTGTTTGTGATGGTCGTCCGGACTGCAACGATGGCTCCGATGAAGAGTGTACCTATGATTCCACATCGAATAGTCCAAAATGTGCAGATCAATCTTACGAGTGTTTTCAAAGTAATCGATGCATTTCAAGAGCAGGAATTTGCGACGGTAAAAAACAGTGCCCGAATGGTGAAGACGAATTCAATTGTGATTCACTTATGGCTGGAAGATGTCCTGATCATACTTTCCAATGTAAAAGCGGAGAATGTTTACCAGGTATTATTTTATAAATTTTTTTTTGTTTAATATTAATTTTTGTTTGTTTCCAGAATATGAATATTGTAACGCTATTATATCGTGTAAAGACGGGAGCGACGAGCCACCACATTTGTGTGGATCTCGTTCTGTTCCCTCGTTTTTTCTTAGACTATTGTCAGATGCGAGCAATCGTAATAGATTATACTGTCCCCTACGATGTGGAAACGGTCGTTGTAGATCCACTGCAATTGTCTGCTCAGGAAGGGATGGTTGTGGAGATGGCAGTGATGAAGAGAATTGTTCAGTTTGTCGATGCCCGGCTTCTGCAATGTCTGCTTTCAGACACGAAGACAAATTCAAGATACGACAATTTTAGCAAAATTTTAATCAATATGGATATTGTAAATTAATTAATTAATTTTTTTCCTTTGGCCATTTATATAATACTATAGGGTTGATTTCAGGCCTGGGTCTTTTTTTGTTGTAAATATCTAAGAAAATATTTAGCATTAGGAAAACTCCTTCCTTCAAAAAGTATAAAACTTGGTTTTAAGAAATCATCAAGGTCAAGGTCCTTCTTACAATAATATATTGTAATATTCAATTAAGGATATTCTATACGCTCTTAGTACTCGTATAAGTATGCGATTTAAGATTATTCTTAATCAACGGATGAAACATTATGTCAGTATTGTTAAGTATTTAGGTTAATTAAATTTTAACATAATATTCAATAGAAAATAATAATTTAATTTAATAATCTAATAGCATTCAAATATAAGATTTATAGAATAAAACTGATCTTTTTTTAACCAACAGGTAAGAAATATTTATTTACACAATACTATTGATAATTTTGTAAGACAGATTTAGAACGTTACAAAACTTATTTATTTGATTTTTCGCTGTTAACACAAAGTTGTTTGTTTGAGCTTGTTCTTCTTCTTTTTTTAAATCTGACGTCTTCGGCGCTGTCATCCTCGAGACGTCCTTCCTGTCATTTTTCGAATTTGAATTGTCCGTTCACTTCTTCAATTTATTACATTTTGCTTTCTTCATAAAGTTCTAGACACTGGTCAGTTATACGTTATTTGCTAAAAAAGAAAACTGTATTAGAATCCAATTACTAAAAATTATAATTTTAGACGTAGCTCAAACGGGAAAAGTATTTTCACATTTTCCTGGTCTTCACAATTAAGTTGATAATGATATATTAATCAGTTTGAATTAGCCAATTTAAATGACCAAAAGTAGAGTTTTCATCGGCAAAAAAAAAANCTCGAGACGTCCTTCCTGTCATTTTTCGAATTTGAATTGTCCGTTCACTTCTTCAATTTATTACATTTTGCTTTCTTCATAAAGTTCTAGACACTGGTCAGTTATACGTTATTTGCTAAAAAAGAAAACTGTATTAGAATCCAATTACTAAAAATTATAATTTTAGACGTAGCTCAAACGGGAAAAGTATTTTCACATTTTCCTGGTCTTCACAATTAAGTTGATAATGATATATTAATCAGTTTGAATTAGCCAATTTAAATGACCAAAAGTAGAGTTTTCATCGGCAAAAAAAACTACAAATCATAAGAGGGTTGAGTTCTGATAAATAATTTAATTATTTACCAAAGGCCATTCAGTCTTTTTATTACATATATCCGTTGTGAAGTTTTAACAGATTTGGTGAAATTAAAATACATTATTTAAATTGTAATACTTTTATTTCATTCATTTTTTAAAAATTTATTTGTACTTTTACATATGGATAAATAAATATAAAGTGTTAATATTTTCTCAATATTTCAATTTACATTTCAATTAAGGTTTGAACTGAAATTCATACTTAAATTATGTTCAACATACGTTTTACGTATTTTTATAATAATGAATATTTTACTATAAAGATTTCTTCTGGGTATCACATTTTTGTATCTTTACAATTTTAATTCATTTCAAATGAATTTAAAGGCATATTCAGAATATATTACTATATATGTTAACGGTTTCTTCCGATTTTGGAAGAAGTTGGAGAAGAGCTGAAACTTCTATCCGTGGCTCCAATGATCGGTAATGTTTAAAAGCAAAAAAATCATTTTTATTGATTTTGTGTCAAAAGCACTAAATCTTGGTTAAAACCCCTTGAAGATTCAAACTAGATGGGAGTTCAATATGTTCCAGTTTTACATCGCTGTATTCATAAGCAACACTGAAGGGAAGGCATGCGTTTTCATCCACGGTAAACAAAGTCTCGTTGAAAGTCTGAAAATAATTAAGACATAATTAAACAATTTCCAAACAGGTTCGAATTTTCATATTTAAATTATTATTAATTAAAAGCTGGATTATATAAAGAATCATTTACATGAAAATTTAATGTCTCTTTTGAATTTGCGTTGATCAATTAAAATCTTTCTTTCAGTTTAATTTAAATAATTTATTATACTTTGATTTTTTACTACTGAGAAATAAAAAAATGATATTTAATCGTAACCAACCAAATTATTAGTTATTACACTCAAGTTAGCAGTGTTAGCATGAATGTAAATTAATAAATAAATATTACCTTTATTTCCTTTGGATAGCTTTCAAGTCTGTGGTTTAGCTGCTTAGTTAATTTACTAATAAAAGCTGGAGTGATGGGGTTCTCTGCATCGTCAAGGCGATAGGACTTGATAATTTTAAGTATTTGGGCGGGCGTGAGATTGGGACAGAGGTCGCAAATACTTTGAACGTCCTCCTCCGATTTTCTAAGTTGGAGAAGAGCTGAGACCTCTGTCAGTGGCTCCAAAGAATCGGAAATATTCAAAGGCATGCCGATTTCACGAACCCAATTCCTTAAACAGCCAATATTGTAGCAGAGCCTCATTCCAGTGCGCCAAGTGTTCAAATCTGATCGAAGCATCAGGTTATTGAGGGCAATAGCGTTAATGTAGGCAAATATTTGCTTATAAATTTGACAAGTATACGACATTTCTAGACCAAAACTCTGGAATTGTTTAAAGAAAAATTCTAATTTATTGGTCAAAGAAACTGGCTCCGTTTCTGTAAAGTTGGCCGTCGATTGTCTGACTGTCTTTTTGCTTCTGGTCATTTCATCGTGCTCCAAAACTGCAGGCACAATTAAAGGCTTTATATGCTCTTGGATTTGTTTGACGAGCAGTTGATAAAATACGATTATTTTCTCGTAAATTATTCGCCGATATTCTGCAAGGTCAAAGTTTTTGAGTTGTTGCTGGTTTTGAGAAACAGTATTGGTCTTCATGCACTCCTCTAGACCACCGTATTGACGAAGTAAATTGTAAATTTTTATCATATTTACCAACCACAAAACCTTATATTCTGTTGGCTTTTGCAACTGATAAAATTTCTTCGACTGTAGCATAAAATTCGTGAGTAAAGTTCTTACGTGCTGATCCGTATTCAGCAAGTCAGTGTAACGAATACACATCAAAATGACAAACGCTGGAAGACCTGGAAATTGAGATGCTGCTATTTTAGGAGTGTAATCAGTGACGATTCTTTGGATTATTTTGCTCTCATCCTCATGCTGATACTTGAATATTCCTTGGTAAATTTGAGCCTTCTTTTTCACTGTAACCATATTTTTAGTTTCCTCGTTAAGGACGATAGAGTCATTTAGACCGTGCTCCCGAAGTCGGTCAATTAGGATTTGATTAACCTTTCTTAGCTCGCTGTTAGTTTCTTTTTCTTTCACATTCTCCATAACCATTGCTTCTAATTCGTATTTTAAATATCCCATCGCCAAAGGTTCGGTATTTTCCTTCATTTCTTCTTCGAAAAATACCTGTAATTTAGTCTTTTCGTTTCGTATTTCGTCCAATTTGTGATTAAATTCAATCAGTTTGGCATTGTGCTCCTCAGTTAGGGCAGTTAGTTCTGACTCCAATTGACGATTTACTATCTTTTGAGCATGGAATGCTTCCAAAATATCAGAACTGTCGTTAAATCTATCGATATCATTTCCCATTAAATTACTTCCAGCTGATCGCAGCGATTGATTTTGCTCGGATAAAATCATTTTCAATTGTATGCATTCCTCTCGTCTTCGCTTCAATTCTTCTTGATTACCCAAGAATTGATCTTTGAGGATCTGAATTTCTTTACCATCAATAACTCCAGCCTTTAAAGCCTCATAATCTTGTCTCAGTTTTTCGTTCTCAATTTCTAATTCTGATAAGCGAATCGAGTCCTCAGATAACGTATTTGAATTTTTGACAATTTTACGTTCCAATTCACTAGCCATTAGTTCTCCGTTACGTTTTTCCTCCTCCAATAATCTTCTCAACCTTAATATTATCGCAGTTGATGACAACTTGGAAGATTTTTCTTCTTTTTTAGTAGTATTTTCATTGCTTCTTCTAATTTCTAACGTGTTTTTAGATGAAGAATAACCGAAGTCCTCATCCTCATTGTGGAAGGAAAAGTTGCTTAAAGAGTACATGTGATTGGAATTATCTTGGGCGGAATTGTTATTTTCTATTAATTGGTTTCTCATTAATAATTCCTTCAATTTCAAATTTTCATTTTCAACCCATTCCTTTTCTCTTACAGTTCTTTGATACGCTTCTTGAATGTCAATAGAGCCACTATCGGCAGCTATTCCCGTTTGAGATTTTTCCTTAACAACGACTTTCAGGTTGTTTATTGTTTGTAAAAGATTATCATTGTCTGATTTCAAATTTCCCGTTTTTATTTGGAATTCTTTTTCAATTTGAGATTTTTCATCTAAAATTTCCATTTTTTCGTCTTTTTCTTTTGTAAGGTCATTCTCTAATTGTAAGATCCTTTGCATCTTATTATCAACTTGTTCTTTTAGAGATTTGTTCTCTATTTCCAGATTTTTCAAAAACTCTAATTTCATCTTCATTTCCGGTATTTCATCAATTTTCTTTTTCATTATTAAATTGTCTTGCTTTATCTCGTCCATTTTCTGTTGCATCTTAAAGATTTTATTTTCGAACCCTTTGGTTAGAGCAACCACATTTCGGGCCTCAACCTTGAGCCGTTTGAATCGTCTTCTGGCAAGGAATCGCCTCACTGCAGCTTGGCATTTTATAATTTGATCCAATTTCTTCTTAAACTCAAGTCTGGCAAGATATCCACGGCAGAACTTTTGTATAATAGTTGCTTTATGATTGTCCAGGTTAACACGGAACTCCCTCCTAGCAATAAAGCCCCTTCCAAAGGTCTGAATTGCCAACACCGATCGTTTTAATTTGCAGAACTTGATTCGAGCGAGCCATCCCCGAATGTGTTTCTGAATTATGACAACTGCCCGGTTTTCACGAATTATTTGCGCTCTATGTCGCGCCATCTTTCCTCGGGCTCGTGCCTGGATGCCCAGAACACTTTTCCTAATTTTAACGTAACGTCGCTGGTAGACAAATCTTTTAACAAGTGATTGGATTTTTATTATACTCTTCATCCGTATTTCGACTCTCAACTGCTCCAAATATGCTACTTGTCCTGCCCGGAAGAAGATTTGCGTAAGACCGTAACGGAATTTGTCCTCATCTTTGATTGTGTTCATTACTATAATTCGACAAGTTGCGGGTATGTCCTCCTCATTGGTCTGTCTTTCCTTGCATAACAGATGATACCTGTCGTAGAAATCCTCATAGGTCCATCGAGACGGAAAGCCTGCTGCTGATATTCGAATCGTCTCCAATACTCCACAAGCTCTTAGTTGTTGAACAATTTTGGCTGGTTCCCACTCAAAAGGAGTTTTATTGTCGTTCGGCTGAAATATTCAAAAGTTACAGAGCCAATATTAAGTTTAAGATCAAACTCTTTAAATTATTTTATATCCGGAATTTTTATTTTAGGTTAGGTTATTTTATATAAATAAATTAATGCAATTGTCTTTTTTTTATCAATTTTAGTACGTAAAGTAAATAAAATTTTGTTTTCAGTTCTTTGTTTACGTTATACAATTACTCCTGAAAGTATTCGACCCTGAGTTTTGTCGAATTTAGAACCTTTGTCACGCACTTAATATTTATCTGATATATAAGTATGTGGTATCATTTGATAGACAATTTAATAAATTTTAATGTTCGAAAAGAATTTTGAAATTATATTACACATAACAATTGAAAATTACAGCTAAACTGTTGCGTTAAAATTACGCGCGGAAAGTATTCGACCTTTTTGTTGTGATTGGTTGATATTTCGAATTTCGTAATTTTTAATAATTTTTTTAAAGTAAGTCTGATATTTTCATATTTGAACTATGTTTTAGTAG
>JXOV01015186.1:0-21065 GCA_001014945.1 Clogmia albipunctata
TTCACGTCTATTTTGTTCACATTCGCGAATTAAAATTGGCCATTAGGACGTCATAATATTGGGAAAGTCAAAGTGGAAAGGAAATTAGCGAGGGTCATCAATGATGTGCGTCAGTTTCTTTACCCTCTTCTCACCTCTCCATTGATATTGAAAATAACCGTGGCATTGATTTGCAATTTATTGCAATCGTAGTTCTATTTTAAATAGATGGGACAGACAAAACGATAAATCGTCTTTCCGAATTCGTTAGTCTTGTACTTTAATTCCCGTCCAATTTGTGGACGAAGAGTCACCTAAAAATACCCCAAACGTTTATTATAATTAAAAATGTTTCTGTTTATGAGACACAGAGAAACAAACAAATTGGTTTATTGCCCAGGTTGATGAAGGTTTTGGACCTTTCTTATTTATCTTTTGAATGTCACTCATTTGAGAAAGAATGTTCATTAATAATCTCGCACAGATGAGACCCGGCTGTGAGAAGTAGGTTTAATATTGTACAATATTTACGTTATTGAAATGAATTACAGACTTTTGCATTATTTATATACAAGTTCGAATAATTTTATATACATTGTTCAACAGGTAAAGCATATTAAAAATACTTTTGTAAATAACAAAAATATTAATTGCGATTTTCTTTTCATCCTGGATAGAAATCCAGGATTTTTAACTAATATTAAAATATCCCAAAAACAGAAATCACAATAAAATATAGAATTAATTATAATTCATATTCATCAACAACCAGTTGATTGCTACAAGTCCTAATTACTGCCAATGATACAACAAACTCCCAAAAAGTTTTAATTGCAATAAAGTGCCTGTTTACTGCAATGCGGACTGTTTGACGAAGATGGGTCTCTTCTGTCGAATCAGCCGCAGTGCACATTTCCAGCCCAAGAGCATTCAAACGAACATAATCGGAGCTTCACCTTTGATCCACCGAATTCCCAAATTTGACTACGGTGTTCAAACTGTCAAAGATTCGGTCCTGCTGTCTGAAAGTGGTTGCCGATGTCGTGTTGTGTGGCCGTATCTATTTTGATTTATTTGTTTCTTTTCGCGATTGTGAATACCGGATAAAAATACGTAATAGGTGTGCTAAAAGCGTGCCCCTCAGTTTACGAATGTGTGTATACGTTGTACTATTTAATAATCAAGTTGATACGTTTTTTGCCTTCTTTTTGTTGTTAAATACACCACTACAAAAGCAGCGATAGCAAGGAAAGAAACCCGAATTGTGTGTCAAAGAAAGTGGAATAAGCCAAAATACACGAGTGAGTTTACTAAAGAGCAAAGTGTGATATCGGAATCTGAAAGACACGCGCGTTCTTTCTTGCTTTTCTCCCACACTGTGCTTACCAAAATAATACAAAAAATTCTACATACACGCAAAAGTGGTGCGAAAATTTTAGGGAAATTATCGTGACTTGGAGGAATTTATAATCAAAAATGGATAACAGAATAGAATCCAATTTAAAAATGCTGAGATAAGGAATACCCTTTTAATTCTAACGAAATTCGTATCACTCTCTGCTTAGCTATTGTTGGCGCCCAAATGAATTCAGAATTTGCAACTAGTGTAAAGTGATGTTGATAATAATAAAAGAAGAAGAGTAGCAAAACGGGCGATCTCGGAATAATGGATCAAAAGTGTGTGTCTCCTAGTGTGTTGAGGTGAACCGTCGTCTCCCAAGATAAATTTATCATATAAAAGTGTCTGGGTGGAAAATCGTGTTTGGTTTTTTAGAGTGTGTTTAATGTGAAAGCTCCCAAAATGCCACATCAACTAAATCGGTGTCTCCGCGTCCCTCATTTCCAACAGCAGCGTAATTTTTTCGCTACGATATTGTTGGATGATGCTGAAGAGGGATCCGCCGCGAATCGTTCGAGTCCTTCTTTACTATTGCCGTCCCCGACTACTACTACTACAACTTTGGCTACTTTCCTAGCCCAATGATGTTGATGTTTCCGTGCAAAACAGAGTAGTGATAAAGTGTATCAACCTTGATAAGTGATAGTAATCGACAAAAAGTAGATAGATGTGAATTTGTGTAGTGGACTAAGTGGTTGATTTTGTTGTTTTGTGAATTTTTTCTCTAGTGTTAAGGTTATTTGCAAAATAAATTGAGTGGAAATAGAGATAGTCAGTGGGAAAGCGACGCACCTCTAGGCCAAAATGACGATGTGGCAGAGTGGTGGCATGGGACATGGTTCCCAAAACAATCCCTGGATGAAACTGATGGGGATTGTTCACAAGGAGCGTCGCCACGATAACACCCAAAGTCAAAGCGGCTCCAACGAACGGACACTAAATCAGTAAGTATCAAAAATCCATATTCAATCTTCCCGATTCCTCCTCCGATCTGCCTCCTCTGCCTTTTCCCACGTTTATTTTCGAATATGAAACACTGGACAGAGCCAAATGCTAATAATAACGGCTTTTATATAGAGAGCCAAGGAATCAGATTATTCCATCACTTATGATGATGACAAAAAGAATATTTTGCCAATGTCCGCATATAAATAGACACTCAGTCTATCGCTTTCATTCTCTCTTAAGTCAGATTATGTAGACATGTCACCTCTTCAAAGGCCAATCAAGTGCTCTCAATTTGATATAATACGTTAAGTGCAACTAGAATACATTGGACTTCGATCGATTATTGCTAAAATTACGGTGGAATGAGACCGGCAATGACATTTTTACTAATTTTTCAAGCATACTCAACCTTTTCTAAACTATTTTAAGAAAAAAAACTTTCTCCACAAACATAATATATAATGTTAATAGACATTAAGTATTCTCGTCAAATTTATTATCTAAATAAAATGATATGTTTTGTTAACAAATTTTTAAAGCGTAAATTTCGGTATTTTGAATAGGATTGCAGTTCTGTTAAAGAAATATTGTATCATGTAATTTAGAACATGCAATAAATAGTTTATGCATTCACTTAATCTCTTAAATTCTAATTAAACAAAATTTAATATGGAAAATAGAGCAACGTTTAAAATACATATTTTGAGTTTTAGATTTATAAATTGTCCTTATTGTAAAATTTAAAATATTATGAATATAATTTTCAGAAAACAGATATATAGTATACACTTTAAATAATTCCAAAGATAAAATATAATAATAATATATTTATCATTTTTTTAATTAGATCAATTAAATTAAGATTTAATAAATAATTAACTGATTTTAAAGTATTACATTAAAATGATTATTAAAGTTTCCGCCTTTTATATAAAATGTTCAAGACCGAAATTTGACTATGAATAATTTATTATTTTACTAGCCTAACATCTTCTCAGTTCGACATCTCGTGTTCCGCATTCACTATTTAATAGACACCCTTATTTGAATAATTTATAATTGACTTGGAATCTACATTATAGAACATATTTCCCAGAAGTTCAAAATATAGGAAACAAATATTTTAGTTTTGTATTAAAATTGAAACTTTGCTCTAAGTGAATTAATTTCAGAACAATTCACACTGAGAAACTCAGTTTCAGAATATTCAAATCTGTTTCATGGAAAACTCGTACAAATAACTGCAAATCGATTATGCTTCTCAAGTTTGCAATACACCTGCACAAATTCGTATAATATAGATTATGATTGATAGATATTCCAATTGTGATGGAGATTTTGAACCAGGTCGGTTTCAGTTTAGCTCGACATGAAATATGCTATTAACTACAACATAACAGGGTCGATTGCTAATTCGCATTATTCGCAAATATTTTTTTTCAAAATCCATGTGGTCTAAATTTCTAAAATAAATAGATTTGACAATTTAATTGTAGATATTAACTTATTATAAGTATTATATTTCAAAATAATAACAGAGAAAAAGAAATTAAATTATTTTAAATTACAGTCGACGCTCGATAATACGAACCTCTCAATTATTTAAAGTTATCACGAAGTCCATAAATCTCGTGATATTTCGAATAAAATCAATACATTTTGATACCCTCGGTAATTCAAACGAAATAAAATTGCTATTTGCCACACGGTAATTCGAATTCATCCGCGTCTAACACTACATAGACAATTGGAAGTTGTTGTTGTAGTATTTCAAGCGCCTTTTCTCTTAAAAAAGTTATTGAGGAGTCTAAGCAGCGGGAATTTAACAATTTGATAACTCGAATACACGATAATTCGAAATAATTTAAGAGTCAGTCGAGTCTTGAATAATCGAGATACGACTGTATTGTTATTAGTGAATAATGCCCTTGTCTTAACATTATTCGTTTATAAAAATTAAAAGAATATAAAGAAGTTCAATTTATATAATCCTTCTTTATTTAATAAAATAAAAATAAATAAAATATAAGGCAGACCAATAAAATTCTCTATAATTCCATATTTATATGTTATTTTATATGAAATTTAAATACCTCATATGTAAATTCCATAAATTAAAAAATTAATCTCATGAATAATAACCATATACTATAAGATAAAAGAATTTTTTGTTCAAAATCTTAAATTATTGTATATAGACATTTTCTCTCCCATGAAAAATCTTATTTGATAACCCTTTATTTAACTCCCAACCTCAATGCAAATTTGTCAAAGTTGTCAAGGCTCATATTTTAGTTTTACGGAGGAAATATGAGTCATAGTACTGCTACATAGTTTGACTTAATATCCACTCTGCGGGAACTTTGAAGTGAATAGTGAGAGACTGCTGAAATTTACATTTCGATGACTGTGCAGAAGAGGCTAAGTTTTTAGGGAATGGTCTAAAATATCACAAAATCCCCTTAGGAAGTCGTTTTAAATAAATTCCTTCAAAACTCAAACATAAATATGTATGCCATGCCAATAATGTTCAAGCTAAAGTATAAAAAAAATATGTATTGTGTCTGACTGCATTAAGCAGTCATCCTAAAACCTGCGAATTTGTTCCTTACTCTTGTTCGTGTTGAATTTTGCTTTTATGACACGGCTGCGCATTCCATCCGGTTTGCCCAGCTTCGATGAAGACTCCAACAGCGTCATCCACAGAAGCTTATGGCATTCAACGGGACTCATTCCGTACTAAAAACGTCATTGCCATATCCGGGATGGGAATTGTGCCCATTTCAAAACGGACTATTAGGCAATTAATTATTTGGAAGTGTTTCTGCAGGCACTGCTCCTTTGTTTCAGCACAATGACCAACCAGTAATTGAATTTGTATAAATAGTAACAAATAGAAACTTGGGAAGAGGGTAAATGTCATGAAACCTCATAAAACAATCACTTTCCTTGCTCAATTCAATTTTCAATTTCATTTACTGGATACATAAGATCGTATCAATGAAACTAATTAGAAAATTTATCTCTTGAGAGCAATTGGAATCAATCAAAGGACATACCGCGCTTGTGTTTTATTTTCTTTTAATTTAAGGCAAATACCTCATAAATAACCAAAATACCAAATAACTAATTGTAGTTTTAATTACTTTGGGTTCGAATCGCTTAGGACACGGTTTTATTGGACTACATTTACCTAAACTATTATAGTCATCATAAAACCCTACATTTATTTGTATATGACAAATTGGTTTCCATTTCGGAATCACGACATTCGCTAATATTGCGGCTTTTGATTCCTTTACACAAGAATATTGATATTTTAAATCAATAAAAGAAATTGTAAGCTATAAAGAGTAATATATCATTCAAATGACCATTGAAAATCAAAGATTAATTTCAATTTATTTATATTGTTCACACACATTTCAAAACTTATATACCCTTAAATAGAGTAAAAGTAGTCTGCAAATATGTTTCTTCATTTTGTCCATATGGTTTTTCAAAACGGATTATTGCCGATTTCTGTTTAAAGCTGTATAATTTTAATTGTGCTCATTTTTTGCAACGTTAGGGTTTTAATTTTCATAAATAGATAACCAAACATGTGTACCGTTAAATATGACTCTGTTGTTTAACACCCATAAAGAATTATGATCCAAAAACAAAACGGTATATCAATTTGTGCATACTTCCCGTATATACTTAACTAAATAAAAATAAAATAATATTTCCCTCTACATTCCAGTAAGGAGCTTAGGGTAGTCTCAACCTCAACCAATAAGTGTTAGACTTTCCATGACTGTTTATTTTCAGTGTATTAGTAGTCAATTAATAGCACCTAGACAAGTTGAAAAAGGATCCAGTCTCTCCTACCCGCCCAGGTATCGTACCCACGGCCTCCGAGGAGGCAGACTAGAGAGTTACCACTTCGGCTATGGGGCGGGTATATATACTTAACTATCAGTTATAATATTGATATTGAGACATATTTTTTATTGAATGTATATCTATAGTAATAATTGGGATTTCAGAAGAATATAAAATATTTTAATAAATAAACTTTAAACAAAATATAGTAAAATAAAATATAAAATTATCTATTTATTTATTTACATTAAAAGCGAATAAGTCTCCTGGACCACTAATCGCTTGATATAAAATTAAGATTAACTTAAATACTTTTAAAAAAAACTTACTAAAAACTTATTTCATAACCATCAGTTTTGAAATATGTTTTTTAGTATTCACGAATTTATATATTTACAAATTTGCACAGAAAATAAAGCTTGTCTTCTATAAATACTTTTGTCTTCGTCGGCCTTGGTAAAAATATATAATCCAATACAAATTTTTAATTAGGTTTTTTAAAGTCACGTGAAATGCTAGAAAACATTCATATCGGATTATTTGAAATCCTTAAAGCCTGTTTTAAAGTGTAATTTGTATTATCTTACCTTGCCTTACTTTCACAGCTCCATTTACGGGCATTTTTCAGTCGTAAACAGAAATTTAGTACCGTGAAATTCCACATAATCCCGTGTGGATCCATCCCAATCCCAGAAGTGTCAACTTGAAGACGTCATCATTTACGTAAATTTGATTAATGAAAACAATGTGAATGGGTTATAAGATGAGGGAAAGAAGAGAGACAAACACAAATTAAAATTCAGTGATAAATGGATGAATAATTTTGAATACACAAAATCATCAAAATTTTAATTAATGCCGTTTGTACTTGCTTCCAAGTTTATTAAACGAATAAAAAACGTACCCATTTTTGAGACAAATAAATTGAAACCATATTGGCTTGTTTGTATTTCCAACGAAATAATTTACATTTCTCATTACTTTGCTTTTGGTAACAAGCGACGAAATTATCTTTGGGGCTGTGATTGCGGGGGACTTTAATTTGACTTTTAGAAGCGACACCAAAGACACACTTCAAATGTAAATTGAGGAAACAAAAATAAACCGGAATAATTTCTAATCAGCGTCAGCTTCATTGGAACTGGGAGAAAGGGGAGATACAGGAGACAGAATAAGAGAGAAACCTGAATTCCAATATCCTGTTGCGCTTTCATTCATTTATTATTCAACAGTTGTCCATTTACTCTTCATATAAATCCATTTGCAGTAATTTGGCAAGTATTGGCTTCAGCATTGTATCCTCTTTTGGCATCTAGTCAAGTTTAAATAGGGTGCAAACAGTTGTATGACAACATGTTCTCAGAGTAATTTCTTATGTATGTCTTTACTACATTTACTTAAAAAGTAATACAAATATATTTTTTATTTCACTGAACTAAAGTTTAAAAACGAGTAATAATCAAATCTTTGCAATGCTCAATAGTCATCGCCATAGATGTTCAGTTGAATTCTTTATTTACTAATGGAAACTAAAAGTGATTAAAATACTGGTCAATACTCGGTGGTTCAAACAAAATGTTCTTATTATCAATTATAATTATCCGTTTTAGAAAAATTAAGTTTTATTTTCGGGGATAGAGACATGGAAATAGGAACTTTGAAGAACTGAAAATACCAACATACAATTTTGTCCAATACAAACTCAAAACAATGACTTCGAAACTGTATAAGCAGCTTATTGGAATTCTATCAAGGTCTGGTTCTGTCAACTGGTTAGTAAGATACAAGTTTATGTCTATATAAGTTCTGTCCAAAAACAGTCCATTTGCATTCCTGTTAATAGGAAACGTGGCTGGAATTCCGATTTCCAAAATGTTTGACTTAATATGTCAAGAGATTAAAAGATATCGCAAATATGTCAAGACATATTTGCGAGTTCAATGGTTTAATTTGTGTCTGAAGAATCTAATTTCTCAATCTCATATTTTGAACGATGCTATACGAGATAAGTAAAGAAATACCAAATTATGTGATTGTTGAGAAACTTTAATCTGTGTAAAAATTTGAACATGAACGGAATGCTTCAAGCTCATGTTAATAAATCACCCTAAATTTTAAGCAGTTTCATGCTGAAAGCCGTGGAAAGTATTTTCCCGCCTTATAACTTTCATAAGCATATGGATACTTGTTCCATGGTACACTATACAACATGTGTTGCGAAAGTTCACGACAATCACAGCGGCGACATTTCCCAATTGGGACATTCCGAATTTTATATTCTTATATTTTTACTCCCTCACCGCCAGGAGTTTGTTTAATTAAAAATACCCGCACAAACTGCACAATAAGTTCTTCTACGCAATTTTGGTTTTCTGAAAGGGATTTTAGGTTGTTAATTATTTACAAGTTTCACATTAAAAAATAAATGTCTTTGTTTAATATTCACAAGTTCTCCATTTGCCTGGTGAGAGATTATTAAAATCAAAGTACTAAAAGCCAAATTTAAGATTAATGGCCTTCCATGCCTTAAATTCTACAGCTTTATGTCCCCAACAAATGGCTTTGAATTTATTAAATAATATTTTATAACAGCTTTAGACAACAGCATAAGTATGACGGTTGAATAAATTCAAGATAAAACTTTTTGCCTTGTCATTTTATCGCAGATAACGCCTTAGAGCGCCTCCAGATGAATTTTAATGCAAATTTTAAGACAGAATACGAAATGACGACGCAGGAAAAAAACTGATTGCATATGAAGGGGAACACTTAAAGATGTTTCTTTACCTACGTACAAGAAAAATTCCAAATTGAATTTCCGATAAGGCAATCACTATCACATGATTAATCAAATGAGAATTTCAACATTATTGAACCCTTCTGGCATTCAAGTATAACTTCTTAGTTGAAATTTCAGAACCGTATACGTCGTATTGACAAAATAAACATTTAATAATTCATAAAATCGGAAATCCTTCTTTGATGATTACAATTGAACATACTTACAATATATATGTTGAACAGTAAATATTGTCACTGGCAAAGGAAGTAACAGGCAAATAATCCGAAAGACGGGATAGAAAAGTAAATGGAAACAACCCTCTGGGGTTTCAAAATTAATTAGCAAATTTAAAACAAAGGCGTAGGGAAAAGCTTTTCCCAGCTTTCTATTTTTACTTCCTTCAAGGAAAGCTGTACAGTTTACAAACTCTATATTAATAATAAATTAGTGCCGGGACCATATTTTGGGTTCAATAATGTGGCGATTTAAAATTATAAGATGGTAAAGTTCAAATTTCTTAACATTGTTACAATTTCAAAAGTACACGAGTACTAAATGTATTAAATATCATATTTCATACTACAGACAGATGACAAAATTAAAAATTTAATTTTAATTTTTTAGAAATGAGAAAATAATTAAATAACTCATCTAACAAAACTTCAAAAGTAATTCTCATCAATTAAGTTAATTTTCAAACTTTTCCGGATTTCAAAATTGAAGTTCAATTGAAATTTAATCCGTGAAATGAAACTAATACTTGGATTAACCACATTTAAATGAGGGTTTTACTATTCCAATTTAGGTTTCCAGCTTGAAGAAGATTAGTGCAATTCCGCAACTGATGTTATATTCCGATAATCGCCACCTGTTTTCTATGTAGTCTGGCTTTGTAACTAAATATCCTAGCATTATTGAAATTTTCGACACATAAATCATGTTTAATACCTAGTTAAACCGTCTTTCACATGTGGAATCTGTTGCTTGTTGAACAATTGCCAAATTCCTTTTTTCGCTCAACCAAATAAATGAATGAAACGAATTCAACATGTTATCCAGTTATTAATTTATATTCTATATAATATATACAAATGATAAGGTTATCAAAGTTACTTTTCTTTAAATCTTCCATGACTTTTCAAAATTAAATCAAAATGTTTCGTTGTATGCTCAAGTTTGTTACAATTCATATAATAACATTTACATCAACCTTGATAAAAATCAGATACGAAAAAAGTTGTTTTGTTATCTCCACTAAAAAAAACTCTTGTTCTTACCCTTGTATGAGCACTTGCTCCTTCATTACAATGTTTTCGGCAACTCTAGACATTTTTCCCATTCACTTAAGTGAGTTTGTGCTTTGGCATTTTGTTTTCATTGGCAATTAATGTGTCATGTCTGTCCTCCTGGGAAATCACTTTCTCGGCAAAAATATTAAATTCTCCTGTTGTTTGTGCCAGTTACTTTTCGTTTGTCATCTTTCAATGCTTATTTTTTGCTCTACTTTTCATATGTATAAAATTTATTATATTTTTTAAATAGTTTAAGAATAAGAAAATTAAAAAATGTATTGTATTATAAAATAGTATGTTAAAACTAAGAACAATTTGGTGATAATTTGAATTAAATTTCAATTTATTTGTTAGACAAATCCTTTTCTCTTCTATATAATAAAAGAAAAAACAAATACTTCACAAATTGATTGCCTATGATTTTTCTTATTTTCGTAACCGGCCCTCTGAGACAGTTACCTCTTTATACATTGGCAGTAGTCAAAGGTGGTTGGTAAGAACCCCATATTTGTATTTCAGTTTATATTTAATTTCATGGTTTTGTAGATGTAATCTTCTTTTCAGTGAATTATCAATTCAATTTTTCCCTTTGTGTGCACGACTCATATCTGTTTCTGTTGCCGGCTCTGCCCTGCCTTGCCGCAATAATCGTAAATATTTGATGTTTCACTGTACACCAGAAAGAGAGGCGTTCTGTGCTCCTTTGTCTACCTCTCTATGGGCAAACATTTACCAAGTGGATTATTGCTCGAACGAGAAAAGATAATTTCATAATAATAAGGAATAATGTAAGACCGGGATTAAATAGGAAAATCCATTTGAGAAAGAATATTAAAGGGACGGCATTTCTCTGTTTTGAATTTGACAAGTTTATTTTACCATTAATACTAGACCATTAAATGTTATATTTCTACATTTGAATTTTAATTATAAATATTAAATAAATTAATTAAAACTGGGCTAGAAACAACCTGAAATCAGCTAAGTTTCGAATTTAAACATTTTTTTAATCAATATCTTTGAGCAGGAATACAATCCAAGACTGAATTCCAGAGCAATCAGTGATTTTTTTTCGAAATAGGCTATATCCAATATGAGAACAAGTTGTGATAGTATTTTCTTCTTGCACAGATAGTCCTTAGTTGCTCAATTGTAAGAAATTGTCAAATTAATAACGAAGAAAAGGATGCCCCGACCTGTTTCTGAAAACTATTAAAGCGTCATCTAAAAGTATTTTGCACTCTTAATTTATTTGTTTTCTGAAAACGGATAAAACACTGAACTTCCAAATAAATCACCCAATTTTTACAGTTCGATACTTTTAAAAACAAATTAAAATATGAAACTGAAATTACTGTATCCAGTAAATACCGCCAAAAAATTTCCGTTGTTATGCTCGAATAGCGAAAAACGCGAAATTTAATTTACCGTGCTATCTGCATCCCCTACGGCTTTAATCGTTTGTTATATTATGGGTTCTGTTTCTGATAACGATTCATTAAACGTGTTCATTCAATTCCATTATGGTTTTGAAAGACCGTCATTTTCAGTAAAATATTTCATTTAATTTCAATCAATCAAAAATAAAACAAACCAATGAATTAATAAATTTAACTATTAAAAGCGTTCTAAACATTGTAAGCAACAAATTAATTAAAGTTAATTTTCCTAAATAAATCTGTTCAAATGTTAAGTACCATTAGTTGTTATTAATTATTATAATAAAAATAATATTTATGAGTACAAATACCGAAAGCAATGTAAATGTTTCAAAAGGAATCTTTGGAATTTCTAATTTTACAAATTGTACCCGAATAACAAACTCATATCCCTTACTACACTATTATGTTGAACATCTATAGAATTAATTTACTTGTATTTGAAGAAAACTAGACGGAATTTCATTACATTTTATAGTCCAATTCCATACTCAAGAGTTAGATAAATACTGTAGAAATATATTTTAACCCGAAGGGATTCGAATCTATATTTTACTTTATCCAAGATAAATAAATACGTATATATAAAAACATACAATCATTCCATTGCTTTCAGACTTGTTATAATAATAATTATTTTAATAAAAATTTACTTAACGAACTGATAAAATAAATTTTAATAAATTTTAATAATTTTTATATTAAATTAGCTATTGCTTTCAATTACTTCAAATTTATTTTCTCTTAAAAACTCCAATGTTTTAATCAACATACGTTTGCAAGTACTTTCTGTTATCTGAGACCTGAAATTACCGCCAATTATTTATTTCGACCAAATTAACAGGTATCTTGAAATTTTCTAAGCACGAACTTCCGCATAAAAGTATAATAGATTATGTCAAGGTTCAGGAAATTGCTTGAACAAAGTCGCTGATTGGTCGGTAAGATTCACGATGATAAGATAATTTCCTATTCGTGTCGGTTGTTTAACTAGACCGTCTTCTTAGATCAATTCTTGTCCGAGGGGTTCGCCTTTGTATTTGTCCAATTTTATTTGTTCCATCGCCTTTGTTGTATACCTCGAAACTGACAGGGCACTGAAGGTGAGCAATTTGTCAGAACAAGACAACAATCTTTCAGGACTTTTCCCCTTTAGGAAAGGTTTTTCAAATTAAAAGATACCATTTCTGACTCTAGGAACAACAATGGGAATATATTAAAGTTAAATAAAGCACAAAAGAATAATTCAAATAAAATGTTTCTTTAATAAATAAAATTACATTTAACAAAAAAGTAGTAATCGTTCTACATAAGGGAGTAGAATATATGAATTTTGAAATTAATCCAATACATTAAATTCTCTTCAAAATGCATTAAAACTGATTTCAAAAATTTTAAAGTAATACAATGCATATATAATAAAAGTCCTTCTAAATTTGACATTAAGCCAAGTTTGTGGACTATGATTTCTTCACTAGTTTTATAAAATTGTACAAATTTTCACAAGAGAAAATTCACATACATTACGAAACACATTGGGATTGAAAAAAATATTAAACAATAAGTTAAAACGCTATAAACCAACTTAAATTGATTTGAAATTTGAAATATAAATTTAAAAATTGTTATTAGCTAGTTAGTTTTGTTTCTTAAAATAAATGATTTACATATGGGTAAACAAGTAAGATGACAATGTTATTCTGCTTCAAATACTATTTTAATAGTCATAATTTGCTGTCATTCCTGTCAATAAATCACTTTGTTTAATCGTTTTTGTAACGTGTTAATGTAAAATGACAAAGTGTTAAGTATTTATTTTTAGCAACACATCAACCGCTCACTTTATGAGCACCTGTAATTGAGTGATCCAATGAGTTTTTCCTTGATTGTTCAACTGGCAAACTTTGCCATTTTTTGCTATACTTCCCAATGTAAATACACTTTGTTGTGAGTAAATAATCGGAACGCTCATTAGGGTGTATTTTATGTACATTTAATAATAGCTTCTATTTAGCATAAAAAAATGACGGAAATTTGTTTAATTTAAGAATAGGTAACATTTAGTCAAACAAGCGGCTTAATGATTTACTTAAGGTGCATTTGCGGCTGCCTTTGACTGTTCCATTAGATTGTGGTTTTGATGCTGGTTAAAAATAACATTTATTATTGACATGGTAAATACAAAATTAAATTAAGTTAGTTAGGCAGTTTAAATACAGAAACTTTGCCCTTCTGAATTATATTCGTTAAAACCAGAAATATGTCTTGAGCTCTTGTTTTTGCAAACAATAAACCAGGGCATTGTTTACCAAGATGTGTATAATGGCGTTGCCCTTAACCATTGTTAGGCATAATGACGAAAATTCCCATTTTCTGGGACTGACGAAACGAATTTCGGTTTTGGCACGTACTGCTAAAATGCCAGACATTTCTTAAAGGGAATCTATCGATCGTCATTTATTCGATTCATAAATTCCTAAGATGACGAGAGATAATCAATTTATGGACGTTAATTGAAAAAGTTTGGAAACCACCACCGACCTATGTACTTTATTAAGCGAAATGACATAGCTTACTTTTATTAGATGTTATACCATATTTATATGGAAACGTATTCGTCCTTTATTATCAAATTATCCAACAAATATGCAAGAAATTTCTCTACAGTCTTTTCTATGCTGTCAAGTTTATTCAACCCGCGTGTCAGGTGTATCCGTGGAGACGTAAAGTAGAGTTGTTATTTTTCTGCTATCATCGGAAACCCATTTCAAAATAACCACCATTGCGTGATGACTAAAATGAAAAATTTAAAAACAATTGCTCATTACTTCCTCACAATGCTGTAAAGTCGATACAATTTAGAGAGCAATTATTTGCATGCCAAAAACATATACATACAAAATTGCATTTGTGAACGATAAATAACAATCTTTACCGGTAATTAAACAAATTTGCCGATGCCAAAATGTTTCAACGTTGCATTCCATTTCACATGATTTATTACTGACACGCTTAATGATAGAATAGATTATTAATTTAAAGTAATTTAGTGTAAGGGAAAATTTAAAAAAAATAAATTTGAAAAATTCTCATTTTTAATTGCAAATTGTTATTACTATACTACTTAAATATAGATTAAATGATTATATCCTACCTGATTGCAATATTTGGTAGTTTCATTGTTCATTAATAATAATTTTATTTTCAAACAATAAAGTCAATAGTTATATAAGGAATAAGGTACTCGTTGTCTATTAATTGTATAATATCAGTTTATAAAAAAATTCATCAAATTAACATTTTTCTTGTAAAAAAAATCATCCTGGTTGCAATAGTTATTTAAACAACGTTTAGGAAAAATAAGCCATAATTAAACTCGAGTAGAGTTCTAGAAAACGAATGAAATGAGTGTTGTTTGAATAGGAGTTTTCGCAAATAGTTTTTTTACAAGATTTTATACAATTCGCATTTTTATTAGCTATTTTTTGGCGAAATATAAAGTAATAAGAAGACAACACGATACTAAATTAAGGAAACTATTTGTCAAGCGAATAGAACTTTGATCTCAATTTTTCAAAATATAATATCACGATAACCTTGCACCATGCACTGTATCACTGATATGCCCGTGATAGCACTCATCATTTAAACCACATTTAATAGCCATAAACAACATTTAAGAAGAACTTTACTTTTTATCATTTAATGTTAAAAAATTTAAATTGGTTAATTTGGCCTATTTTATTATAGAGACATGAAAAACGTCAAAATATATTTTCATTCTATGCTTCTAAGATTAAAAATTATAATTTTTATTAGTTGAATTTTGGTACAAATACATAAATTCGTGTATTTACACGTTTTGTAATTGTATGCAGGTATTGAATTATACATTATACAGTACAATTTATATAAGAAGCATTGGCTACTAAAATGTAAACATTTTTCAACGGAATTGTAAAAAATTAATGTTGATGTTCTTATATGGAATAGGTTAAGTCAAAGGCGTTTTTAAAGACACTAGTGTTTAAAGGACAGTTTTAGGCGCATTAGTGTTTTTTTATAAACGTTTTATCTCCTTGACAGTCATCAATAAAAACAAACCAAAATAATATTTGAATATCACAAACCGACAACGAAATTCGTGCACTTGAATACACGTCGTTTACTTTCATTTACTAGTACGCCTACCTTAATTCAAATAACGCAATAACTTACTATAATTCCAACAAATTAGTATATTCAGGAATTATAACTTTTGGAAAAGAAAATAAATTTAAAGAATTTTTTTTTTCATTATTGCGTTAATTAAAAACCTCCAAATATCTCAAGTATCCAATGCACCATACCTGATGATCGTAATTAAAATGACACAGGTGTTGAATTGAAAGGGAATTTATATTAACGTTATTTTATAGATTATTTAAAATCAATTTTTTTAAACTAATACTTCATGAAACTTCATTTGAATATTTTTTATTTACTTTTAAATATAAATATGTATAAGAAAAAACATCTTAAATTTTAATAACTTATTCGTTGCATTGAAACTATCGAACAACCCTTATAGCCGGGACACATTTTACAACGTGAACGTAGTTTTTTGATTCCTCAAAAGATGGCGAAAATGTTTATAAAAAATTTTTATACTTTATCTAAATGAATTGGGCAACAATAAATGTGCAAACAATAAATAAGGTTTCTTTATAATTATGGGCTTAATTATAAATTTGGGCGTGAACTTATTATAGTTTTTCAAAACAGGGAAATTAAGAGTTATTTCCAATTTTAACGACAATATTAAATTCATATTTAGTAATATTCCGTACTATTAAAATCTCCTTCAAATAAGGTATAAACAAATTTAAACTAGCAATAATTAATTAACTACTGATCACTTGTCACATAATTAATTACTCTCGCTTTTGTTCTATTTAATGAGAAGCACATCTGGAAATACCAATGGAATTAATTGCACTCCAGTGAAACAAATTCGATTATTCTATACGAGATGAAAAAAAAACTCTTTGTTTAACAACAAAAGCATTAAAATACGCAATGCTGATTTTCCCCTCGACCATATTTTTCCAAAGCGCACCCACACAAGGGCACCCAAATTTGTCTGACCCAACGACCCTTGGAATGGTCAATTCTGGTTCAATGGTCCGGATATTGTCTTCCAAGTTTTAAATGCCAATTTCCAGACCGCGAAACTTTTTGCGCCGGTTCTCTACCATCCCTCTTTCCCTTGCTTTTGTTTTAAACGATGCCGTCATTGCGCAATGCGACAAATGCGTTTCTTGTTTGCCAGTGTTGTGGAGTCCACACGTCTCTTTGCCAGGCAACCACACGGGTTCTTCTCGGATGAGAACGACAGCAGATCAGCTGATGAGTGCGAAGGAGACCGATACTTTTAACTTGGATTATGGAAAGGCTATATAGCGATATTGGGTTAGACTTTGCGGAATTTCCGTTCTCAGCTGATCCGTGGATTGGTAGTTGTGAGGAGAGTTCCAAAAATACCGGCATCGCTTATATGTAACGGAATAGCTAGAATTGAGCTTATATATTACACCTCTCTCTTCGAGAGAGTTTAGCATATTGTTCACTTTTATATACTAATAATAAATTCGCATAATTCAAATATTAAAAAAACTTAATAGCATACTATAAAAATTGTATTATATAGTATTTGAAATTGAATTATTATCGATAATAATTTAATTTTTCGTTTTTGATTCTGTATATATTATTTGTAATCATATATCTTAGAGACAGTAACAATTCCTATCAAAAATGAAATAAAATATATACAAACATATTAAAAAATTACATTAGAAACAAAAATAATAATAAATTTATAAGTTTAAAAAACTTTAAATTAACTGGAACCATATAATTAATTATATAATTATCATAATAATATATATAATATATAAGTTTGGCTAAACAATTAATATATTTAAAACAAATTCATTTTATAACTTCCATCGTCTTTTGTTCTTATTTCATATATACGTATACGTATACTGTCCCAGGAAATACTAAACAAATTTTAATGGCCAATAAAAATTTGAAAATCATATAGTAAAAATAATGACATCCGTCTCATAGTATCACTGTATATTTATGACATAATTTTGTAACTTATTAATAAAACCAAATTTTGTCTGAAACATTTTACTAATTACTGTTTATTTTTAAATTTCCCAAGAATTTATAGAACCTTATGGAAAAAAATCTTTGGGACAAAATCAATGCTATTAAATTATATTAATTATTTTGTTTGTAAATACTCGAATAATTATTCAGCACACTTAAAAACCAACCAAACACAGGGAATTCAATATTCAAATTAGGAAAGCGTAACAAATTTCAATTTCACACTAGGTAGTTTTTGCGACAAGAAGCAATGGATGACATGCAATTAGATTAATAACAAATTCTTCTTTATTCTCTCATTAAACCCATATGACAGATTGTAATTAATTAGCTCTATTCAAGAGCAATCAATTTGTAATTGAATTATTGTATGAAAGGAAACATCTTTGTTTGTTTGCAAAATAGAGATGCGGCCTTATGGTGTCAAAATAGCGAATTCTCAGTCTTTGATTCTGGTTAATTTATTGTCTGAAATAAATCTCTAGCAGTCCCGGCGTTTTGCATTTTCGTCATCATGCCAATTGTGTGTCACTGTGCCACTGGTGACGCACATGGCTGGCTGCTGGTCCCAAGGTTGGATTGCGTCCCCAGGGTCATAGTTCATGAATACTATCCCTTGTTATTTTTCGGTTTTATTTTTACTCTTCTGTTTATTTTTCACATTTGTTGTTGATGCTCTTTGGGGCTGTTGCTGATGCTGCTTCTAGCAGCGCTGGCCGTCGTTGCAGATCGGGCTCTTTTGTGTGTCCCAAGCTAATCGGCAAATCTAAAAAATAGAAACTGGGTGTCGCGCGATTTTAGTTAGAAGATCGCTCTGGCCGAAGTACGTTTTGTTTAGAGAGAAAGCCGCCGCGGAATGCAAAATTAGCTGATAATTGCTATTGAAAGTTGTCATCGGCTGTGCTGCTGCTGCTTCCTACAGAGCCACCAGTTTACAACACAACGGAAAAAGCATTGTCGTCACTTGTCCTCTCAGTTACATGGATCACAAGGACGTGCCCGGTTCTCGTGGAAAAATCACGACTCATTTCGGCTGTGAAGACACGCGTGCGAAAATGTGATTTAATTGTGTCACACTTTGATAAATATGTGAATTTATTGTGTTTGTGATAAATTATAATTTTAGAAATTTGTGTGGTGTGATGGGAAATATGAAATGAAAAAAGTTTAGAGAAAAAATAGAAAAGTCATAAATGAAAGAGTGATTATGAAATGATGTGTTTCACAAATAAAAGTGACAATTTATTTAATTGTATTTGTGCAAAACGAAATCCAAATCCTGCTACCCCTTATCTAGTAATCGTTATCTCGTTGACCACCTAATGGATTATTCTGATGGCATATATCTCGACACAGACCGCCTCATCCAACTCAGCAGTCAGGTAATAAGGAAAATAATTCCCATAACAGTTATGGGATAGATAAAAAAAAGTTTCAGGCCACCTCCACTTAATAAATTGTGAATAGTGGGTTTAATTGGCTGGCTTACGATTCGGCTAAACAATCTGAAAATGACACCAATACTCGGGCAATTATTTACTAAAATAAAAATAGAAGCAGCAGCAGCCTCTTTAGAGACTATATAGACTGTCGTCATAACTTCTTGGTGGCTAGCCGATCTAGAAGAGTGCGAGAGAGAACAGTTCAATTTCAGAGACCATTAAACTGAAACAATTCTTACTATTCCCGCTAAAAATAGACTCTTTCCATTTATTTTCGTGACAAACAAAATAGTTTTTGCACTCGATTTGCACAACAAAATTGCACAGTTCGCAACCAATTGGATGCGGGTCGCCCTGATTCGACTCTGCACTGTTCAACAGTGCCAATAATTGCACTTGGCGTGTGTGCAACTTATTGATTATTAATCGCTATTTTATAGCTATCCTTGCATTCCCTTTTCAGGATCTTAATGGGCTTTAGTCATGACATTTCTGGCCTTGCTCCATTATTCGACTTTTATACCCTCTTTTCTTTGGAGAGGGATGCATAAGTGACATGTAACTGTGGATTTTTAATCGGTATTAATTTTATAGGGCAATTATGAAGATGATAACCTATAGTATATAATTCTATAATTCTCGTAATGATAGCTATTTTTATATGGTGTTATTTCAATACTTTTCCCAAAAGATGGGTCCGGCTAAGTGGTTTCAGTTTATTAAAATTTGCATTATTTATGTCGTTCCTAACCCCTGAAAATGTAAAGAAAAGTAAGATCTTTAATTATTCATTGGGTTAAAATTATACATTTCAGAATTGAAATTATATCTTATCAATTAGAAATGGATAAGTGGTACTATATATAAATTGAAAATTTTATAAATAAAAAATCAATAATAACTAATCCAGACAATTTCTTAAATTATTCAATATACAATTTATTTTATATTTGAAGAGTTTATTCAAGTTCAACTTCTTATTATAATATACCAGTATTTAAGACTAATTTGTTAAAGTGGGTAACTATAATATTAACTAAACAACTAAAAAGTATATATGACTTTAATACATACCTTTTAATGTTTGTAATACAATTTTAGTTCAAAACGCAAAAAAATGGTTATGGATTTTCTCCCAAGCAGACATCTCCACTACTTATTTTTTTAAGAAAGTGTATTAAAAATGTATTTCATAGTTTTACTTTTTTACTTCTGAGACTTATTAATTTATGGTTATTTTTTAACTTTGATACAAATTAAGGAATATCATGGTTAACATTCTTTGTTAGTTTATTTATTTATTTATTCGTATGAGTTTTTGTTGCAAAGTTTTACGTCATAGTTCCAAGGAAGACAACCAATTTCTTGCAGCCGTGGTTAGATCTTTTATATCTTCTGGATTTCCGTCGAATCTTGCTGTTGGACACATGTCCATAATATGTGCCCTTGTTTGATATTCTGCGCCACAACTGCAGCCCGGATCGCTAACCACCCCCCACTTCGATAACATGTAGTTGCATCTACCATGTCCTGTCCTGAGCCTGTTTAGGTTGCACCAATGGGTCCGTGGTAGTAGAACCTCGTTCTTTCTACAGCTGTCGAAGTGAAAGATGGTCGAACACAGCCCACAGCTCTCCCATCAGTCCTCCCAAGCAATGATCGGGTTGAACTCAAACTCTTCCAATTCTTTAGCCAGTGATAAAGATGGGTGGCGAGATTTCAGTCTATTTCTAATATGATTTTTCAAATCATTAT
>JXOV01015186.1:21115-43087 GCA_001014945.1 Clogmia albipunctata
CCTCCCAAGCAATGATCGGGTTGAACTCAAACTCTTCCAATTCTTTAGCCAGTGATAAAGATGGGTGGCGAGATTTCAGTATATTTTTAGATGATTTTACAAATCATTATGCAATGGCAATCTTGAGTAGCCTTTTTGTATTCTTCTAGTAAAGCTGACTTCCTTCGAATATCCGGCGGTATGATATTGCCGGATATTCTTTTTGTTAGTTACGTATGATCTCCCCAACGACTTTCATAAGATTGGTAAAATTCATTTAGAAGTCAATTTTGTTGCAAATAATACTTGTATTAACCAATTTCTTAAAAAAATAACTGAATATTTTATGAAAACACCTTCTGTTAACACTTGCTACGCTCGTGATTTTAAAAGACTGTACCGTTTCATAAGGACCTTGTTGTATAAATAACTATTAAAAATATTTTGGAAAAATATTGAGAACATTACCATTAATTGTTCTAATTGTATTTAAATGGATTTATTTTTGGGCTCTACAAAACGGTAAGAAATGTAAATTTATATGTATCAGTAACTGTTTATGTTAATTTATTTTAATTAAATACTTATTCATCACGTTTAACAAAATTTCATAACCTCTAAGTAATTGACCTGGCACTTTTAATAATCACCTTGTAAAAGAACATTGACTCTACTGAAAATGACAATTAATGGTCCTGGCACATGTAAACAAATGGTGTGTGCGAAATCACATTCGTTGCCTTTTTCTCTTTGCTTGGGCGTGATTTCGACTGTTTTCGAATTCGCCAGGCTGTTACTGGTTGGAACCAAAAGGGAGGGGGTTGAATCGCCGCAAAGTCGCGCCACCTCCTGTCCTCCAGACAAAATCCGACAAATAATTTGATTTCCATTTTCGGTTCAAAACATAAAATCCACCAGTTGGCAAAATATTTTTGCGCTCACTATCTCTCTATGTGTTTGTCTGTGATTCTTTACATGAAAAGAATTTTAAAGACTGCGAATATTTGACCAAGTGAATTTATATTGGCTCTATATGCTAAAATGATGAGAGCCACTCAGAATCTTTATAATCAAATTCTCAAGATATTTTCTCAGCCCTATATAAACAAAAGCTGCGATGGTTGTCAAAGCGACGAGAGAAAAATAAAGAGCGAAATAGTCCCCGGAAAATCGCTTAAACCCGAGAGGATTATCCCAAGTCACCAAGATAATCATTTGCGCACTCTACAATATGGGTCACAAAAACGATATTTTTTATTTAGCAATAAATTTTTTAAAACTTTTTTTTTTGGTATTTTACATAATATCAAATTAATGCGAAACTACTTTAATAATTAATTTTTTTTGTTTGAACTTGATTTGTGTTGTTATATTAAACAAACGGTGCATTAATATTTCTAAAAAGTAGCTATACATATTAACCAATTATTTAAAAAATGATACTGTATATCAATTCGATTTAAAAATTACAATTTCAAAGGCACATAATTTTGAAATAATGAATTTGCTCCTACAATATGCAACGATTTGTCATCATGGATTTATGGACTTATTTATTGTATTTGGGTTATCACTGTTTTCTTCTCTGTTTCCGCATCCCAAAGCACCCAATAATCTCGAATTCTCATCCCTGCCACAAGGCGATAAATTGTAATGGGCCCGGCGGAATAATATCGGATTTCTATGCAAAATAATAAGAGGCTTGAGAGATAGAACTCGAACAACTACTACCACCAACATCGGTGGCACACGTTTTCCGCTCGGATATAAAATCTCTGCCATTTACTTTCGTCGAACAAAGAGGGTAATGGTCCTTTGCCCACCCGCTTTCGCAAAAAATTGCGTGTAACATTTCCTTGCTCTAACTAAAGTTGTGCCAGTATTTGTCGTGTGATTGGCATTCTCTCCGTTTCTCGTTGGTGAGCTTTCGCTAGAGCACACGCACACAAGTCAAAGGAACAGAAGGAGCAGAAAAGCACGTCTCTTTGGCAGCAAAATTGCCACATATATTTTATCGCCCTCATCGTCATCAAGGCATGGTTTTATGAAAATAAGACGACATATTAGAGAAAAAAATATACACTGTCGATTGGCACTCGCACACACTCACAGCTATCGAGACTGGCAGTCAGGCAGGCAAGCACTAGAGAACGATAACATGCGACCGGGTAGTTTAGAAAGCTTATAGCCAGTCGTCAGACGGGGCAGCGTTTTGCTGAAAGAGACACTCCTAAATCTAATTAAAAGTCGCCCTCCACTACAATCCACATTGTGTTGACTCTTTTGCCTTACAATCGCTTCCGAACTAATCCGCCTTCAAGCCGGTCTTTAATTTTCTGTCTTTGAATAGTGTGTGCTGCAGAAACTGTTGAATAATTCCAGAAAATTGTGTCTGTTGCTGTGCCCAAGTGTGAAAGTGTTAATTACTATTTTTCATTCACAATTCAGATTGATTGTGTGAAACAGATTGTGCATCCAATTTGGTGTTATCGTCCTCAAAAGTGTTTGTTGGGGTGTGTGTGTGAGTGCCGACAAGCCAATGCACACCAGAGAGACACTGTTGCATATCCCGGATTTATGTGTTAAATATTCATTAGATTTGCGGTGGAATTCGTGTTGCCAATTTGCGAACGGCTTGCATGCACTTAATGGATACCTACTTCGGTCCCATTGCCTTCATCATAAAATAACCAAAGTGCACTGAATGTGTGTGTCCGCACAAAGGATTCATGTCAAATTCATTGAAGGACATCAGCGATTGAGGCATTTAAGTGGCGGCTCCATCGGAATGCTATAGCCTTGAGTGGCGTTCTCGATACGAATCACAATCTAATACAATTGTAAATATCGTCCCTACACCAATACAATTATGACCGAAATGGCAAACAATTGGATGTTTGGGTAAAACAAAACTGAACACGAGCCTATTTTGCTATATATAATACATGCACATTCAAAAGCTTAATTTCCCTGATATAGGGAGAGCGGCGAAAGGGGACAGAAGGAACGATATTTAGATTCAATTTTTATTAATATACAAATATAAATGGATTGCCTATACAATATATATGGATATGTGAAAATTGGTAAGGATTGCGGGGTGGTAATAATAGTAAAACACTGAGAACCACCGCTATACCCTGACCTATATAATTAGCTGTAATTTAGACATCACGTTGAGCATGATTCGTCAAGTGGGCAGCAGGCACGTCGATTGCCAGGAGGCAGTTGGTGTGCTCCGGTCCTGATGCCATGGCGGTCTGGTGACGTTCAGGAAGTTTCCGTTTCGAAGTGGCTTCTGGTCGCCGCGAGAGAGAAACAACGGTAAAGACAACGGGATATGGAAAAAGTTTCGAACGCCGCCGAGTGAAAGTTACAGCAGCAGGCAGACTGCCAAAAGACGCAAATCTGGAAATTCAAACAAAACAACTTTTATCCGTCCACAATCCTCCCCCAACCCCTACGCCTTTTAACACCCCTAGAGAAATATATTATTATTATATCCACTAAACAGCCCAAAAGCGGATGCGAAAAGAATTACAACTTTTAGGGGTTGTTATTTTTGTTGGGTTTACAACGAGAAATTAAGCTATACCTACGAATAGACTTGTACTTTTTGGCCAAAAATAAAAGAGGTTTTAATGGAAAATTCAAATCGGATGGGTGGTGGTTCTCAACAGCACAATGACCAAATTGCACCAATTCGCAAGGATGGCCTGCAGAATTCACATCAATTGGATAATGTCAACAATAACCTCAATACGACGGCGAGGGCGGCTTCTGTGGATCAACAAATAATGCTAGAAAACAGCCTGAACAACAACAGCCGCCTGCAGAACAACAACTTTAACCCGGCCGTGGTGGACTATTACAATCTGTACTTAGATGTGGAGAATAACAACGACATTGATCCGTCTCCAGTCAGTCAGCACTTGTTTGTCAATCCCTACTTTTATTCGGGAAATCAAGAGGCTGGCTATATTGACGAGACCCGCTCGTCACTGTCTAGTTCCACGGTCATTCTGCCTTTTGATCCCGCATTTCTATCAAATGTGGTTTCCCTGTCAACGGGGACAGAGACGACAGGAAGAGTTAACAATCCCGTCCAGTTTTATGACTTTCCTTTGGACAATTGTCCGCGGAACAGTGGGCGTAGGTACTCTGATGTGATCAGTGGTGACGATGAAGTGAACAACAACTCTAGACTAGTGAGTGATGGTGAGGAAAGAGTGTACAAAGACCGTAACAGTAAATTGAGGAATTTCAAGGCAAAGTTTGTGCGAAATAAACGGAAAAAATTGAAACAGTTTAGTAACAAAATTTCTGAGGATTCCAAGCCGAAGCCACAAAAGTGTTTGAAAGAAGACTTTTCCTTGCCGAGTGCCACACAGTTTGATCTCCAGGGATTCGGCCCGAAGCGTTCCCAAAAGACTGCAAAACCAGTTGCCGTGAAGGCGTCCAAAATGTCCAATCCAGGCTCGAGAATTCGGGGCGCAGCTGGCCGCGGAGGAGACATGAAAGACGCCATGATGAGACGTCCTCGCAGACGGATAAATGAGAAAAAACAACCCAGCCCAGATTCCAAAAAACAGTTCATCCAGTCAAAGTAAAGACAGATTTCATACCTAAACAGCAACTCGCTCTGCAAATCGCTGCTTCTCTGCTACGCCTCATTTTACGTTGGCCAGCTTTTCACTCATTGCAAATTTTGTTTCATGCTCTCAATGTATTTACAAAAGCATTTAATTAATTCAGCAAAACCACGCAAAACATTTTTTACAGAATTATCAATAAATATGGATTTTTATACGTGTATAATTTTGCTTTTTATTTGCACGCAAATCCCATTTCCATAAAGGGCCTGTCGCGCGGGGAAAGGAGCCGAGAATTTGACCGCATAAACAATAATGGTCCAACAATGTTTGTGGTATTTATACGACAGAAACAGATATAAAATGCCTTTCGTGTAGGGTGACTAGTTTCAATTTACCAGCAAAATCACATATTTAATTAAGTTTTACCGTTTTCGTCATTAACATCTTACATATTTGTATATTATAATTACAGAAAGAAAAACCTTTTACATTTAAATTCTATTTTATAAAGATTTCAAGATAAATTTTTTATCTTCCATGCTTTTAAATAGGTTACTTCAATACTATTCATTTCGACGAAACTAAGCCTAAGCAATTGAGCTCAAAATTTGACTGATATTTTGATTTGAAATAAAGCTATATAGAAAAATAATGAAAAAAGAAATCAAATTAATGAATTGTGATCTGAATAAATTAAATTTAAAACAAAATTATTTAAATTAAATAAAACTTGTTTTGAATGTAATATTATTTATAATTTTTTAATTTAAATGAACCATTAGACCATTAACTACTGAAGTTTAGCTAACCGTTTCAGTATTTAATTATTATTATTAAATCCTCTTTAAAATACACTGAAAATGATATTAAAAATGCTTCACGCAATCTTGTTCTGGGTAAAAAAAAGTGTCACTATTGTACTTGAAATGAATCCTACATTTTCATATTGAACCAAATTTGTTTTCAAATTTTAAATTCTCATTTAACACTTGTAAAACAATAGCACAACTTTAACTAATTATAAAAGTGACACAGCAAGAATGTTATGAAAAATCAATTGTAAAATATTATTCTTTGAATTGCAACTTTTAATTACGATTTCTATCTAAAATGGTCGTCTGGTCACCCTACTATGAAATCAATGAAAGGTGTGAGTGTTGAGGAGTCACCTGGTAATATTTAACTGATCCCATAAAACGCACAATGAAAGGTCGAATTCGTGATTGCCCGTAAAATGGAAAGGCAAACTGATCAATAAACTTACAAACATGAAAAGCGATCTGATCTCATTTTCAGGTAATCTGTGTAATTTTATTTCATCTGCTTCTTTGCGCAATTTTCAGTTTGCTTCAAAGGCTTATAACAGCTACATTGTTGTATAATTATAAGGTAAACTATATCTCTATGAATAGTTTTAAAAAATTATTACAAGGATATATAAGTTATTAACTGCTTTATCGACTTTAAAATTTAGCCAAGACAAGAACCAAACAATTGAACACACAAACTATCTATTAAAATTTATCGAAATAGTGCTATAAACTTGAATTTTAAGATGTCATCAGCTTTGCTAATGGTTTGAACAATTTTCTGGAAAAATCATTTAAATTCAATTGAAATTGAAGGGAAAACTATCATTTTCTTGTTTTTCATCTTGTACTTGCGAATTTCTCTCTCAAAGGAACGCGTGCGCCAAAACTGTTGAAACTAACCCCTAACTGAAGGACAAAAACTGTAACCGTTTTTCCAAAGGGGTTTGCAAAAAATATCGTAACTTTAGTTCATTCATATTTGACAGAGTCAATTGACAGGAAAGATGTAATCAAGCGTGGCCAATTTTCTAGAATTTAATGGCACGGAACCGGCAAAAAATATGTATAGGTGGCAAAAACTGTTTTCATATATATTTTTTTTTAAATTGAGTATAAAGAACATTTTATTTGAGACACTTTTGTCATGTGAACCGGTCTTTTCTCTCCCTTAACATTACTCTCTTCTCTCCCGATGTCTATTTTGCTAAATATTTACATCCTTTTTCTCTTGGTGTAATTTTTTGCCAAGCATTTTGAGGCATGCCGAAAAAATTAATCTATCACCACGCACAATATTGCGTGGAATGTGGAGTGCGAAAATAAAATTTAATAACACATAGCGGAAACGGTTTTGGTTACTTTCCCAAACTAAACATCACAATCTCCATCCCCGTAAGCTTTATGGAGCTTTATCTCCCATTTATGGATATACACACAAACAATACATGAAACTGGTGGCGGGTACCACAATAATAATTATCATCATCAGTGTTCAGTGTGTGCGGTGGTTGGTTGCGAAAAGATGGTTTTATTTTTGCAAACATTGTTAAAACATTTTTTTGTATAAAATATGAGAACAATTTTCTAAATAGTGCTTAAAGTATATTTATAACCAAAGTATAGTGTATATAGTTGAGAAGAAAATGAGAAGTGAATTGTGTGTCTCTCTTTTAGTTTTCCAAAAAAAAACAGTCAAACGCAATTTGCAATACTAAAGAGAGATACAAATTGAAAACATTTACAATTAAAAGCCATTCGAGTGGAGAGTAATCGCTTTTTTGTGGGGGGTTCCGAATCATGATGTGATGACTGAGGATATTGATGATGATGATATCATCCAAGACGAGTCTGAACGATGGCCAGTGCGTGCTGGAATGTGGTACAGCAGCAATAGTAGCAGCAGCCAAAGTGAAGAAGAGTGGAAGAGTGGCAGAAGAATTTTTCGAGAAAAGTTGGTCACTAGAATCCGTCCGTTTCGGGGTGAATTTACAATAGACCAGTGTAAAGTCCATGTGATTTGTGTGTGGACTAACAATTACAAGTGGTTTCGTGAATAGTTCTGCTTAACTTAGAGCCCTTTCCGAGTTTTTAACAGCATCAAACTTGGTTTTATAAGGTTGAAGAAATCTGTGTTACATAATTATATACAAACGGGAGAACCATCCTAAGAATTCAAAACTCTGCAATTCAATCAAGCGTTTAGTATTTCATTCAGTTTGAGAAGCCGCTGATGTCATGACTTGGCGTTCATATCAACCTCCTCCAATGTCTCTCCAATTCAAACAATGTTTCCTGTTCTATCAATATTGATTTTGATACAGCACTGAATGGACCTCTCGAAATCCATGTTTTTGTGTGTTTGGTGCGGCGGACTGTAATGTACAGATAGTAGAGAATACCAGACTAGGAGGAGGAGAAACAAAACAAAATATTAGCGCTATTAATAATGAGTTTCGGTAGCAGTAATGAGAAACGAAAAATTTGAATTGTTCAAAACACAGTTTAGTCGAATATCTCTATTGGAATAAACCACTATGATCCCGAAGAGCCACTGCAATTGAGGAATACGCGGATTTATAGTGTTTGTGCCAGTGTTTGTGACTGTGTAAAAACCTCGAGTGTTTTCTTACGACGGAAACTATCAAAAATGATATGGAATCAGGAAGTTTGTCATGTGTCTGAAGGAGAAAATAGATTATTTACGAGATGATTGATTTAAAAGTTCCTTCCTGTATCAAACAACAAAACGATAACCGTAGTGTAGCTTAAGTCGGGCAAAATAAAAGTTTAAATTATTGCTTATCGTTAGCCCTAAATCTAAGCTTGAAGGCCGGCTTTTAAAGCGATTCAGTGGATAATTATGCTCTCTCTTTATTAACCCTCTTCACAATTCAATGGCGAATACATGTTATTTTGTCTACATTTAGGACCTACAAAATTCCCTTTGTGTGACAAATGTTCTGTTCTTGGTCTGGAAATTTATTATTAGTATTATAAAATGTCGACTCTATCCGGTTTTATGGCGTCGACACGGAAAATGTGTTAAACGGGAAAAGCTTTGTGTCCCAAAAGGCAAATCTCCTCCCCCGGCCCTTGGCAATCCTCAGAAACTGTACTAGTATTTGTGTGTGTTTGTTTACTTATTAGAGGACAAGTATTTTGAATGTCAAAGTGTGCTAATTGCTGTGCGAAAAACTGTCACCTTTGTCCTCGTTAAAAGAGGAATAAGAAATTTGAGAAAAAGATGGAAAGAGAAAGAGGAAGAGGGGAGAAGGAAAGGGAATGAGTGTCTTAAGGGAAAAACCGCCTTTTCAGTTTACGTAATGTAAAAATCTGGCCAACTTTGCAGAAAAAGCAGCGAATATGTGTGTTGTGTATTTGGTTCCCGTGAAAAAGATACGATGTAGAAAAGTGGCACGTCATCACAGGCTTGCCAAATCTCTGCATACATAAATTTCCTTAAAATTATGTATATTCCTGACTTAGCCAGGAGTTTCACCCTTGATATGGTGCTACCCACTGACTGTTCCGATCAAACTGAGACGACAGATTCGATTGTACACACCTAAAACACCTGATTCACGCCGGTTTGATCACGTAATTTGAGCGTAAATCAAATTTTGATGGCATCCATCACCCCTTTACTTCTTCGCCATATTTTCGATGGCACCATTTACTGTAGTAAATATTTCGCCAGATATTTTTGGGAATGTCTCAATTCCTAGAAAATTGCAATCCGGATTCAATCTATGGCAATTTTTGCTGATTCATATCAAAACAAGATTTGATATTTTAACTTTTCTAAATATTTATTAATTTGACATGTAATACAAATAAGGTTCGTCGGTGGATAAGCAACAAAAATTGAATAAAAACATTTCACAGAAATCCTTCACCTAATAAGCTAATAAAAAAAACTTGTATAAATCAATGATATCATTATTTTCAAGAACATTCGTAATTTGAGCTTAAAGAAAATAGACTTTAATTAAATAAAACAAATTAAAGTTCAAAAGATCAAAAGAATAACTTCTGGATTTCTTAACTTACTTCCTGAAATTGCGGAAACGTAAACAAGTAATACATTTCAGCAAAATGAAATTGGATATCCTGGTTAGTTCGTATCCGTTTATTGATGACAGTCTTGTGTAAAAAACTTACAGCACGTCACAAAGTTAATCGTTGGGGTGTGATGATGTTTTTATAGGGATCCAGACGAATTCCATTCCACTTTTATAGTCTTACACCTGGCGTGTTGGACCGTATTAAATTTACTGGTGAAGGCAGGTCGTTAAAACGCTTTAACACTTATCTCGTTCCCTCTCTTTTTACCGTTCCTCCTTAAGGTGAAATCGTCTTCTATACCCCCATATCCTTAATTCAATAAACAAATACTGTAAGATTATGAGAAAATTGCGAAACTGTGGTTGTGATTAATCTCATTCTGAGAGCGAAAAGGCTGTTCAATCCTATTATCATGGCAAGTGGTTTTAAGCTGTCTCTGAAGAGGTCGCTACTAAAAACGACTACTTCCACAAACAAGTTTCAGTGTGCAGACAATGGCTTTATTTAGATTAATTGTCTGAATATCGATGGATAAAATGTGCTTGAGTTATAATGGAAGAAACCCCTTTTGTGATTGGTAAATAAATTAGCTTCTTAAAGTCGAAACTAGGAAGGAATAGAATAGAGAAAGGGGAAGTAATATGCTTTAGAAAGCAGTTACAACGAACGGGTTGAAAGATAGGGGGTGTATTTATAGCAAAGTTGCAAAACTTTTAAATTACCCCTTTTGGAATATCTACAATTTCCAACTGCTTCGGATTCCTTTACATAAATTCTCAATTCCTTTCTACCCACCTTAGTCCACTCTGAACTCTCTTCTTTAATTGTATATTATTTGAATTGGAAAACGTGCACTTATTTTGCCTCATCTCTGTTTACTTTCCGGCCAACCTCTCTAGTTTCACAAGGTGCCTAAGTATATATTTGTCTAATTATTAGTAATGGTAATTTTCAAGTCAAACATTTGTCCGGCGAGCAATCAATAATTAAAATTCTATATTATGTTTGGCTAAAAATAGAGCAAATCTGCTACGCGCGACGTGTTCGCTGCAGACTTGTGATGGTTTCGATCCAGATACATATTAATTTAATTTAAACAGTTTTCCAAGAGACGTGACAATTTATGCGGATAGATAATGGCGACGATGACGACGACGATGAAACAATGGTTCAGGCGCTGACCCTTATGGCATGCAAATCCCTCGAGAAATTCCGCAATTGACAACACTTTTGTTGTTATTGTAGCTCGGAATGCATCAATATTTTACAATGGGTCGAAAAGAGATGATGGTATTTATAGGCCGGGCCCCAAAATAGCCGGGCGCCTCTTCTGTCCGTGCCAGACAGAACAGGAGGGAGAGTGCCATTGCCCCCTTTAAGTTTTGCAAACCCATCAACTTATGGGTCAACTTGTGCAATAATTCGCAAACCCAATAGCATTTGCCAAGTTTTATATCATCCACTTTTGTCGCGCTGAAAACATACGCTCGATAACTCATTTAAATAAGGATTGTAGTTGTTGGTGTAGTTGCGAATTTATTGGCCATGCCAGTCAGCTGAGGACAGCAGCACACTTGGCCTCGATCGATGATGCCTCCTCGTTAATGGACGCTTCACTAATACTACCCGCTTTATTTTAAAACCCATAAATTAAAATTTTTATTGCCCGCCTTAAAATAAGCGATGTAAATATAACATAACAATAACGCGGTACCAGAGCCAATATATAGTATACAGAAATAGAAAACCAATAACTTGTAGTAGTACAGTGTGGGTCAAAAATAAATATAATTCTAATTAAATTTGTTCATAAAAATTTAATCTAAATTCTGTTAAAATTAATGACATTAGTTGACGTTGAATCTATATAACCGTATCAATATTTCTACTTACAAAGTTATGTCATTATTATTAGATTACATTTGAATTTTAAAAAATGTTGTTTTAAGGATATTTGAATAATTTTATTTAAAATTTCATAAATATTTGTAAATAATTACTGTGGGCAAAAAATAGTAAGACTTTGTTTATAAATTCAAAAAAATTCTTAATTTATTCTTTAAAATCTATTTCATCCCCCTCCGGTATAGCCTTCAATGCGCGTAGCGATTCATATTGTCAACAAGTATTATTAAAAGCACAAGAATTTTATAAAACACTCGTCATGCTCGTAATTTAAATATTGTCTCATCTCTTTGACTTACTTTTATAATTAACAAGAGAGTCAGAATAAATTTCCTATATCATATACGATTCATCCCCCTCTGTAGTCGAGTGGTAACGTACTCCGACTGCCTCCTCGAAGGTTTAAGAACGAATCTTGCCCGACCCGTTTTCACACAGATTGACTGGATCCTATTGCAATCGATCTAGATGCTATTAATTTAATAATAACCTGAAAACAAATAGAATAAAAAAGTCAAAAAAATTGTATGAGGTTGAGAGTCCCAATTTCTACAGGAATTGAAAGGAATTTTTTTTATGACTATAAGTACATAATAGATTTAACAAATCCATTTTTTCAGGATCACTTTAAAGATAAATCAAAACGATTCCTATACAAGACGTTGCCAAAGTATGATTACTAAGTGTAAGAATTATTTTTGAACAGACTGTTTTAGTAGTCGTTTAATGAGAAACGGGGTATCGAAAGCAAGCTCGAGATGTGCTTGCTTGGGTGCTCTTTATTCAAGACAATTAAACGGTGAACGTCAAGTTTTAAGTAAACTTTAATAGCTGTCGATAGAGAAATTTAAGATACAATAAATTTAATTTGTATCGTAAAGTCTAGAATGAATTTTATTCACAAACCTTACGGTTAACTGATATAAATTTGATATCATTTGCATAAATTAAAAACTACGTAGTATCAAAATATCTTTAATAATCTATAAATATAATTTAGACATAACACATAAATTTTTAACAAATTATTATCTATTTCAATCCCTCCAATTAAAAAAATCAATTTAATTGTTTTCAAACTTTGCCAATCATACTTTTACTCGGAAATAATTATAGTTCTTTAATATTCAAATACATTGGGAAAATCAACTTATACTATACATACTATGTATTGGAATTTCCAATGACAACATTATTGAAATATTTCCTGCAAGTAATTTAAATAAACATAATAAGCAAAAAATAATTTCGCAAATAATAGAAAAAATTCAAGACTTATTTAAAGTTATATAAATGGAAATTATTTACTTAAATATAATGTTAATTGAATGACAATGTACAATAAAACAAATTCAAATATTTTTAGTTTTATATTTGCATTTGAAGTTAAATTAAAAAACATTTTTAATTAATTTGTCTTTCACAATATAACTGTTGCGGATATCGAATTTTCAAATATGCGAACATCCACATCCGTAGTTTTTATTTAACAATCATATAACAAAGTCTTCTTGTTGTTGCAAAAAATAACACAAAATAACAATAATCAAATATAATAATATCCTTTATATTTCATAAAGGAAGTATTTCCGCTTTTATATTGAAAAAATAATATAGATTAGTTATTTACTGTTTATAAGTATTATCTTAATTTATAGTTTTTTTAATTCAATAAACAATTGGTGTATTACAGGGTTAAGTAGAACTGGAAATTTATAAAATGCATATTCGATTGTTAAAACTTGTTTTCGCCTCGGAAACCATTTAATCTTAATTAAAGGGGAATAAATTGCAAGTCAAATACACCCTAATCAGATATTCAATTTAAACTTGGAAATCACCTCTGCATTATTCTAAACCTCTGTCTGTGTGGGGCAGTTTGTTTCCAGGGCAAGCGCCCAACTGTTGTTTGTACTTTTGTTTGATCGATGGGGTATTCGGTTTGGCCCAATTCTAGACACGTGGTGACCTTGAACAATTTGCTAATTTTGGCATGTCCTCTTAGCAGGTCTTTGGTTTATTTCAAACGGAAAGAAATTCGTCGACGATTGAAAAAGAGAGAGCATAATAATACAACTTAAACAAATATTTTAGTTGGATAACATTTGACGAAAATTAGCATTTCTGAGTGGTCATTATTATAACATAAACAACTTATAAACTATTTAATTTTTTCGTGAGAAATATGACAATTTGTTTGAAATATTGCCAGACAAATTCAATTCTAAAGTCTTCAATTTCTCCTGACACAAAAACAAACATGAAGAAATTTGCCAATAAATAGCACATTGACATTTATTACAGATAAACATCAGTCACAATATAATTTATTCAGATGAACCAAAAAAAGATTCTTTTATCTTAACTTTTCAAAAATTAATAAATGACAAGGAGGCAATTATATTATGTCATTCATATACCAATATAATGCTCTAATAATACAATTTGATTGATTTATAAGAGCTCCATTATTTGATTAATTACTGTACACGAGCCTTTAAATTATTCCAATTCTATGATTTATTTGTATTGAAATATTTAAACAATAGGTCTAGTATTTTAAATTTATAAAGAATCTAAGAGATAAAAATAAACAAGACTTAAAAATATATAAATCTCTGAGTCCTTTCCATAATAATATTATAAAACATCAATAATAAAAATAAAATACAAACGATTGTAATTAAGTGATTTAAATATACAACTTGATAATTATAACAAAAATATATTAACATTTTTAAAATAATTATATCAAGAATTGTTAGTAAAATATGTCAATTCTATAAAATGTCCAAAGTTTGAAGTAATAATTATTTCACAAATCAGAACTTAAAAATATTGAATAAAAATACAAATTAATGACCCCATTAAATGACCGATAAAAACTCCTTTGCAGAAAATGTAGCTTTATTTTTATGCAATACGTCTACCGAGTACTAAAAAGTCCATCCGTTGCTGCATGGAGTTCATTTTATATGCAAACTATATACTAAAGGATATCCTAATACCAAGTGCAAATATGTTGCTGTACAAAACAAAACTGGCTTACTTCAACGTTTATTATCTCATATACATATAATCTGTGAAAAATGTGTTAAAAATGACAAGTACTAAACAGTAAAGGAATGTGGTGAAAATTTGGGTTGATAATGGACCAACCACCGCCATAGCAAAATGCAGATGATTCTTGTAGCTGGCGGGTAAGTTGCAAATCCACGATTATTTACTACAAACATATATTTTATTGAACTGTTTTATAGTATATAATGATTTAGTTATGACATAAGAGTTTTGAGTTTAAGACATTTTCTGGAGAAATGAGATTTCGATTTGAGCTTTCCCAAGCGGTGGCATCAGAAGATCCAAATCATGGCCATATGACGCCCTTGTGAATTATGGCTCAAGTTTTCCAATTTGGTAAATTCGAATAGTTTTTCATTTCTTCTAAAGTCGCCGGGTTATTTGCTTTTAACTCAAATTAGATTCACTCCCTTCCACTTTTTTAACCTTTTATTCCTTCCTTTACAATGCATAATTACACTTCCTTTGTTCGCCACTCAACTGCAGTTTTATTTAGCATGTATAAGTGGTCAACCATACGACATACTGACACAGTATCCGAAACTTTTTAATGATATATAGGAGACTCTAATTCTCCTCCACTTTTCCTCTCCGACATCATTCATTGCAGAGAGTGAGAATAGAGACTGTCCGGAAAAGACCGGCAAAATACTTTTACCAAAAAGCTCACTCATTCTCTCCGACATTTCTGGGACTTGAAATGAGTTACTTTATGCAAAACCTGATTCCCATCAATGCGGCGAAAGAGAGACTCTCAAAGCGCCTTCAAGGCTGCTGCTGATGGTTAACTGACCGACAAACAGAGAGTTTACCTCACACAATATCCCCCATCACAAACACAAATAAACAGTTGGACTGGATTTGGCGAAATGAAACAATAGCGTTTACGTTCGATAATTTATCGTCCTGTGCGATACTCAGAGAGTATGGCTGGGAAACATGTGTGGATTTCCCGATTCTTTCCTACCAAATTCAATGACGCCGACACACGATGATGTTAATGATGATGACGATTAATTTGAAGGTATTGGTGGTGGCAGAGCGCATTGTGTTGACTTTCTTTTAGTTGTGCGGAACTGGTCGGGATCGTCGGTTATAACTGTGCCTCTTGGGCAGTAGTCGGTTCCTCTACTCCGGTCCTCCGAGTACCTTATTTCGAACATACAAATCGAATTACAGTTTTAGTTCATTCAATTAAACAGAAAATTCAAAGAGTGATATTCATGATTGTGATTGTAAATTTTGTGCATTTCAATTAATGTTAAGGTTACAAAACGACACACAACAAGGATTATATCGATCGAACGGATTTATGGCTGTCTTAATTTAAATAATTAATTTTCTAACGTGCTACAAAACGACATATTAATTTGTATCCGATCAATTATTAAAAAGGAATTTATATAGATTAGTTTCTAGAAATCAGTTACTATTCTTTTATTCAATAAATATCTGTATTATTAGAAATAATTTAAGTAATACCTTCTGGGTTCTAAAAACTCTTTAAAAATCTTAGTTCCATTAATTAGTTCTGAAAAAATCAATGTGAAAACATAATTTTTTATTCAAATTATAAAAAGCAAAACACGATGTCAGGAAACTTTCCCAATTAAAAGAAAATTGTATAAATCTCGACAAACATAAAATGTTTAAAAACCACTACAAATAATTAATAATACATTATTAAATGGGTAATTAGTAAATGCCAGAAAATAGATAATCTACGCCAAACATATTAATAGTCTATTCATCAATTTGTTTCCGCCCAATCACTATTGGCAGATTGTCAACGCACAAATCTTTTATTTGTCAACATTTTAAGTAAGACAATTGAAATACTAAAATACGCCAAGAAAATAAATTAGAACAAAAGACGCATTTTCTTTCCGGCACCAATTCATTACAATTGTGCTATAGAGTTACCAAAAGGATGCCAAACCCCTCCCATCACTTAATTGGATTCTATGCTTATCTGCAAATCATACAAATTCCGAAAATGGTGCCTATTCAAATACGGAAATGATATATGATTTTCTTCAACGCACAAAAATGATAATAAAATTAGACTCCAGAAACACATATTTCATAATATTTTAAATTCTACATGGATCTTTAAATATTATATTATTCCAATATTTTCTCACAGTACTTTCAAACATCAACAAATAAATTGATTTTTTATATGTTGCCAGAATTTAATTATGTTCGAAATGGATCGTAAATTACTACGAAACAGTAGGACAAAAGTCTAACTATAAATTTTTCTTACACTCTTAATATATAAACCGTAAAAGCAGGAACAGTGGAGCCAGTGGAACAGAAAGAGGGTCTTTAGTACCGTATTTATGCTTCTAGTATACACTAAATTCGTGAAAATAGACATGGAACGTATCCTTTAATTACTTTTTTTCCATGACCGTGCAATTTTATTTAACAATTCTTTTGTAATTTTATGTTTTTACAATCTATACCTTTTCAAAATATTTATTCCATTCTGGTATAAAAACTTGTTTACAGTTACCAAAATATTGATTCCTTGTCCTCGTATTTTCTTCAAAATCGATTTGACAAAAGATAGTTGTTCCGCACTAAAAACTTTTCCACTAAATGCATTCGCATAAAGTTATTATTATCCTTGTCAGTAGCTAACTACATGTGTATGCGTCCCCATTGGACATTTTCCAAATGCACGGCTCCACCAAAGTCCAGCCAGGTTCCAAGCCAAGACTATAATGGGGATGATGGGCTGTGAAAATGGGCCAAAACATTACATATGTATGTACATATCTACATTTGAACAATGTATATTTGGAAGAACACAAGTAATTAGCTTAATCGACGATATAATGCGTTCTTAATTCCCTTCAACTATAAAAACACCCCATTTGCGAAAAATATACGCCAATTCATACACTTTTGTGTTCGTAAGTTATCATGCCTGTTAGCAGTTTATAGGACTATTTTTAGTATATATAATTAATGATTTGACGGCAATGCGACTGGCAAAAGCTGCATCAAAGATTCTCACCATAACCACCATTTTTTCCATGTGCTAAAATACATATATTTATGTGTAGGTTTATGTATGGTATGAAATCCGTTTTGTGGAGGCATTTATTTTCGGGCCTTCTCTTAACACCTTGGCGACGACATTCGATTCACGCTACGATGGCCCGCGTAAATCCTCTGCTACTGCTGCTGTTATGAATTTAATTCCACAATTGCCCAACCAATGACGGTCCACCTCACAAAGGTCTATTAATAATCTAGTCTAATATATTCAATAAATTATATTTCCGCCAACAAAGTTTATCCGAAGATGAAGAAACTCATAAAAGATATAGAAAATAAATTGGGTCTATAGTCCCCAGGCACACAGTTGGCCAGAAATTATTAGAGTTTTGAAAAATGTTAATTAAAAGAGAAATATTATTTCTGCCAACCTCTCCGCCTGGTTCTTTCAGCTTTCGCCACGGATTTTCAGTTCAGTATTTACCAATGTTCGGTTCGGATAGTGGTTTAAACCGGTTTCAATTCTGCTCCAGTGCCCGTTTCAGTTTTTAATCGTAGCCTGGGCCTTACAAACTTTTTCAGAGCTCCAAAAATATAATTTAATATAATGCCAGTAATGGTGCCTGGTCTGACCAGGCCGCCACCAGAGTATTAATTTGGGCTTAAGGCAAAAGGAATTGCTTGTTATTTGCATTGCGTGATTCGAGTATGTTTTTATTGTTCAATTTTTTAGTTTTACTGTTGTTGTTCTGAGGCACGGATACAGACGCGAAAACTCCACCAGGAGCTACTTTCCTCTTTCTCTCTTTGTGTGTGTAAAGTGATGTTTTATGTACCGAGAAAAATTGTATACATCAAATAGAATTACAAATTGAGCAAAACATGTATATACACAAGCTCAAATTATAAAAATTACATCAGTAAATTAAATTGTCGTGTTTGGTGTACTTTTGTCGTTGGCTTCGGCAATGTGCGCCAGTTGTGGTGAAAGTTGCTGCTGTTAAAAGGAAGAAAAAGAAAAAGGAGGAAAGAAGAAAGAGAGTGGATTTATACCGCACAGTTTCATTGATTATTTAAGCGGCAAGAACAGGAACAATTCTGCCCAAAAACACACCAATTTGCCAGTAGTGAATGGTTCATTAACAAAGTGCTGGACTTTGCTAAGAAATCAAGAGGATTATAAGGGCAAAAACCGATAGATTTCCCATTTGATTGGATTCAAAGGAATTGTGTTTCTCTATGACAATTAATTCCTACAAATTAAGCAGTCCAAATCCGTTCGATCCGATTTAAATCAAATTCAGTGCAGTGCGCGGTCACAAATTAAACCGATTAAAAGTTGCAACCCCTAGCAATAAATGATAATAAAAATGTCAATTTTTAATCGCTATTTTGGAAATCGTAAATTGTCGTTTAATAAATGAATTGTAAAATTTTTCGCTAACGTAGTGGGCGAAGTGTGGTAATTTATGGATCAAATTTCACGGTTTAATTCAAAATTCAAATTTCCATCCCCCGAGGGCCAACTAATGGCACGCCAGATTTGCAATTTATTTTTTATTGAACGATTCCCAATCGGCGGAAAGTTCTTATGAAGTTTGATAGTGAGATATATTGCCAATTTAAACGAATTGCTGCAATTGTGATAAAATGTTTGTGAAAAATTAAAATCCCCGGCTATAACCTGACCTAGTGCAATACATAGTTGTCCAATCAGTTGTGAAGTAAATAGCACAATATTCGCGATTTAAGTTCTGCCCATCAAGAGTGAAGCTATTTTTTGTGTTATTCCTATTATTGTTGCTGTTGGTGCTGGATTTAATGGCAGGACATAATAAAAGAGAGTGTTTGTGCGGTCAGTTGACCATGTATACGTTTTCGTGATGATGTGCTTAACATGTATAATAAATACATAGTTACGACGCAGTGAAATGACGCAATTCGATTACACAACATATGCTCCTGATGATGGCCCAACAGAACCACCACCACCAACAACAAGAGGAGAAATAACAGCCGCATCAGCGAAGAAAGCGTTTCCAGGCTGCAGCAGCACGCCAGCCAGAAGGATTATTGCGGGCCATGGCATGGAACCATAACTCTTCACACAAATCGCCACCAGTTTTTTTGCCAAGACACAGCTGATCGCGTGGTGCTGTATTTTTGCAATGGACACTTGCAGTTTTGCAAATCAAATGAAGCTCTGCTACGATGACGTGACATGGATCCTTGAAGTTGGGCCGGATGTTTTCGGCAATAGGAACCTTGTATGTCCAATGCCACATCAACAGACGAAATTTATGAGTGTTTCAGTGCAAATGCCAGCGAAGGATAGTCATTAGTCAAGTGGTCGCGCGCGTCAAATTGCGGGAGAAAATTATATTAGAGGCGATTTCTGTGTGTTTGATCTGTCTATTCGAAGTGATGCCGATTAAAAGCCATAATGGCGATGATTGTCTACTTTGCCGACTCGTCGTTTCTTCTTTTCGATTTGATTTATAATCGCACCCGGATCCGAGAGTGTAAATTTAGACAGAACGACGATGACATTTATGACGATTGATGGTCGGAAGAAACAGACCCCCACGGGTCACCAGTGCCACCGCGCCATTAGTAGGCTCTGATTTGATTAAAGTGCGGAGGAATGGCGGCCGTGGCCGGACTCTACGGTCTAGGCGACGATAATCGTCACCAGAGGCGGAGGCATCGCGCTGGCACCCAGGACGACGGCAAAACTCCGGACGGACTGAGCGAACCGTAAGCCTTGTGATTGATTTGCTTAAAAATAGGAAACCGCTGGAAGCGCTTCCCTTATTGTAAAGAGAGGGAGAATTAATTTTAAAATGTCTTTACTCACTAATTTCCTATCTACTATAAATAGGGACCAGCCGAAACTGGTCATCAATTACTGTCAATTTAGCTCCAATAAAGAATTACTCCTCGGACAAGTGAGGAGTTTAACTTTAATTACTTTCTTCTGCATTAAATTAATAAAATAAATGGCAACACATTTCTGGATAGTTGGCATTAAAATAAGCGTAGTCGAAAAACGGGGATAATAAATTTAATTTCTTGCATAATAAACCGGAAAATTCATATTTCCTCATCCTCCTTCTTCTCCCCCATCTCTCCATTTGTAGTCCCCATTTCGCACGGAACGTGTCCGTTATGCAAATCGGCGCCGTTCGCCAAGGTTCCATATTTTCCGCACTTGGTCTTTTAATTCTTCTTCCACACCGCATTCAATTCTTCTGTATTAGTTTAGTGTAATACTTTATTTACTACTCCAAATGTAATTCACAATTGAACACAAAAAGTACACATTCTCTGCAGCCACTAATTTGCACCAGTCGTGTGCCAATTAACAAATTCCGTTCGGTCCAACTCGGCAGGTGCATTTCGTCGTCGTCGTCGTCGTCCAACTTTCCGATTCGTCCCAGTACTTTGGTACGGTGTGTGATGCCAAATCCCATAAGCATTCCAAATCACCGCATCTAATGACGATGATTTGCAAACATTGGCAATTAGAAATTCGGCGTAAATCATTTAACTACTAGTCCAACTGTAACCAGCTCCACTAATTACTCAACACCAATTGCCAAAAGCAATTTATGCCAGAACCACAATCGGTCATATTTAAAATGAACAAATCGGAGCTCTAAACTATTAATTGATAGTTTGAATAAACTGTTGTAGATTCAAAAGATTTGATTTAGGCCACCCAATTTGTTATTCCTGAGCGGTCAAATTTACGCTGAGTTATGTTAAGAAATTTAGTTATTATATAAATGAATTTTAAAACTAAAACTTTTAATGTAAAATATGTATTTTCAAGAATAATCAATTTATTCGATTTTTTAATTATTTTGTTTTTTTAAGACGTGATCATCATTCTAATTATTTGGATTATTGGAAAAGCTATATAGAGATTCATTTAAAATATTTAAAAAATAATCAACATCATCAAAAGCATTCCATATTTTTGGTATATCCAATTTATTTTCAGAATGTTAATATTTGTCTACACAAAATGTTTGATGATGGGAACGATACTCATTAAATATTTAATAAGGATTAAATTAATGGTTTTTGGAATCGATTATTTGAATAATAATAAAGGAAAACAAAGATCTGAAATTAATTAAAATATTCTGTACAGAAGTTTGATTAAGAAATTTAATGATTAAAAAAAGTTAATCAAGTATATTACAATGTTTCTGAACTAATTAAAATTAAATACAAAATCATCTTCAAGGTACTAAGCGTTTGTGGAAACGAGTCCTTTTCGATAGAATTTAGATCAATATTTTAAAATTATTTCAAAAGGTTTAAAACTCTAATCTAAGATCTAAAATCGGGTAAACATACAAAAATCCAGTTATTCTCGGGTTTACTTTATTGATAGATCGTGACCATTTTAAGAAAATAATAAGATTATTTGGTCAACATCAAATGATGTGACGTGACAGTCAAGCAAATCTGAAGATCCTTTTAAGAGCTTTCTATCATAAAAATTATTTACC
>JXOV01015186.1:43236-86356 GCA_001014945.1 Clogmia albipunctata
TTCTATCATAAAAATTATTTACCATATTTATTATTTAAATATTTTAATTAACAATTCTCGTTCAATCCTCTCTATTTAGGACATTTCCGCTTAAACAGGGCCAATATATATTCATTTATAAATAATATTTCCCCCCAAAAATTTAATTAAATTCATTCCCCGATTTACATAAAATTCCCACTTTGGGATAATCACTGGTAATAAACACTATTTTTCATTTATAAATTATTACTCTAATGTATTTGCATATGCAAATGAGAGTTAAACATTATTTAAAATTTTACTCGTAAACGGGCGTAGGTGTAATATTGGTTTAGGCTCTCCGCTTGGGGCTGGTCGCCCCCCAATTTTTCTGAGGGGAGTCCTCCGCAATCTGCAAAGTCTGCATTACGTGCTCTCGACTAGCTTTAAGCTATTTTTATTATAAATCGATATCAGATTCCAGCGGCCGAAAATCGAGTGGGAATTCGGTGTGATTTAAATTCGGTTTGGGGTGTGAATCCACCGGTAATCTCTCGGCAAATCTCTTTCAAATTGAATCCGGCCAAATGGGCTGCCGCCTGATTATCAGTCGAGTGCCGTGCCGATGGTTCAGGTAGATATTGTGACGTGGTAATTGTCCATAAACACGGCGCCGACGACCCCAACTGTTTGCGGTTCGATAAAACCTATTTACCAGTCATGCATGCGCCTGACCTGCTGCACTTGGCTAATGCATTTAGATAAAATATGCAATTGTTACAACTGCAGTTGTTCCGATCTGCTGCCTCTGTCCATTCATTCGTTTGTTCGTCCAGCCCACATCTTCCAATATCCATAATCAAATGGTCCTTTTGTACACTGTGTACCGCAAGATCGTATCAGACATAAATACCAAAAACAGGACATTTATTTATCCATTCGTTTCCGTTTCATTATTTAACACCCATAAATGTCTAGATATCTGTGCAGCCCTGCAGAATAGTACGAGTAAAACAATAAAGCAGGAAATAAATCAACGTACTTTTTATCATCGTTCTTAACTATGTTGGTCTTCAGAAAATGCATTTTTAATTAATATTTCAATTACACTATCAAATTATAATAATTTAACATAATATATCTGCTTATAATTAAGTCATATTTTGTAATAATAAATAATTTTGCCCAACATCTTTATTTCATTCAAAGACAAACTTAAACTAATTGTTTGACAATGCAAGTTTAATTTGGTTAACTACTATTCCATATTTGGTTAAAGCTCACGAACAATGTGATCTTGTTGAAAGTTCTATAACCACATTAATTTTGGTATACATAGCCCAATTAGAAATAATTGGCAAATCCAATAGACGACACTATCAGTGTTAACCTCATTTGCAACAAACTAGTTCTGGTTTTTAAATTACATACATAATTAAAATTAATTTGCTTTACTTATTGATAATAAAAATTTTATCGTTTATTAGAGTTGAACATTAAAAGGTGATGGTAATTCCAACGGATATTAAACTTTTTCCACCACAATTTTAAACTTGGAATAATTTGAAATTAATAATTCAGATTAAAGCAACATTTCCCAAAAGCAATTTCCATTAGCTGAAATTCGCTGTTCGCTGCGATATTGTCACTAATACTTGATTACACAACATGAAAATAATCATAATATGAATATTCAAAAGTTATTGCAATTTTGAAAGCTTTTAACAAAACGATTTTCATGGAAAAAAAATTATAATATTTAATTTTCTAGACAAATAGTTTCTCAAATATTTATTTAAATTTTAACATTAGAAATAAGTTGTTTTTCTCAAAAGGATGACACAATAAATGTGAGATTATTAAAACGACTTTACTTGAAACTTCTTGATCATATTCTGTACTCCAAAAGTCCTTTCTTTATTGACTGAGGAAGGCGGCCTCAACATCTCCGGGATATATTTTAAAACTTTGGCAATGAGCTGGCACAATTGATTTCAATTAGCTTCGAAATAAAGCAGTTCTTTAACCTAAATTTTCGGCAAATACTTGGCAAAAATTGGTTCTCCTACCCGAAAAGAGAGTAGGTACTCGTAAATTCGTTATTATCTCTCTCCGATTGGCACAAATCCAATTTTGTTATTATTATTTTAAATGGAATAGTTAAATTATAGAAATAATAGCATTATTCTCAGATGCAGAAACAAAGGATTGTCGTCAGCTGGTCTGAATAATGCAACACCACTCCAGATCCCAACCCAGTATGTATGTCTGGCTGGCTGGCTGGCAATTCTCTCGCCATGACTCTGGATTTATTCATTTGTCTGTTTGCGGAACCAGCCATAAAGGTTATTGTTGGAGCAATTGCCACAGTTTCTATTGCAGTTCCAAGCTGCAGAACTTTGACTGCATCTATTTGCTTTTCCGTGTGTGTACAGCACATGCATCCAACACGGATGAAAGTTAGCGTCACTGTTCGATTGTCCGCTCCCACTTTATAGAACTTCGATAAATAACTCTGGAAAAGTTTTCTTTTGAATTTTGAGAGACATGACAGTAAAAAAACAAACTCATATGCTCAACCCTATGACACGATTCCATCCAACCAGTTGGCCCCAAAACTTTGAATGACAAACCAATTTTTTCAACCATTTTACCTCTTTTATTATAACAATGCAATATTCCAACAGTTCAAAGTTTATCTGTTAAACACATGGTTTGTTTGAGTAAAAACTAGTTCCTCAATAAATACGCCCGTTTTTCAATTGATTTATAGCAATAAACCTTTGTCCCAGTTTTAATATAATTTTGTTGATAAAACGCTTTTTGAGTTATTGTAGATAAATATTTCATGAACAATGTAAATATATTGAAAATTACGTAAAAGTATTTTGGTATTAATGTGAAACCATGTGCATTAAAGGATATTTATTATTGTTATTATTGTATGAAAATTGATAATTACAAATTATTAAATCGTTTTCTATATACTAAACGCATTTAGTTGTAGTCACTTTTAATTTGAAATCAAATTCATCTGATATCCTAATTAAGAATTCTGGTGGTTGTTGACAGTTTTTCAGAGATAATTTAAAAAATAGTTTATTAACGTATTTCGCATTGAGCTCAGCGAAGAATTAACTTAAGTTAATTAAAATTTAATTTGAATTTCGATTCAAATTTAATGGCTTTCATCAACCAGTTTTGATTCCCAGAGTAAAATAATATTTATGAAACGGACTACGAACGGACTACGAACGGACCTCTCATTGAAACAAAAGCAACGATTGAACTGTGAATCTTTGACCGGAATCATCCCAGTGGGGAATCTTGACGAACCCGCCCCAAATGCCGTTTTACACAAATAACTAGTGACATAAATTCGGGCCATAAATTCACGGAACAGTAATGCATTAACTCCAAATAGTCAGGCAGAGAGACAGCCCGAAGCGTCCCTCCTCCAGCTTCTGCTATAGTTATGAATATATCAAGGGCCATTCGATTACACTTCGGCAAAGTTGCGCCAAGAATTTCGGAACACAATATCTGCAAGCCATGGCAGGAATGCTGATGAACTTTAACAACTACATGCATACTATTCTCTCTACACGAAATGATGCACCATTCTATGTCGAAGTAAATATGTTCCTCTAGAAGGATTTTGCGATAAGTCGGTCCCTATTAGAATTTAAGCAACGGGTTTTTCTTTGTTTAGTCTGGATTTCATGAAGCTATGAATAACTAATGACCGAAGTAGAAAACCGCTTCCTTAGAAAGCTCTGGAAACAAGATTTGAAAACTTTTAAGCAAGATTTCAGTAAATTCATTTCTTTAGCAGCAGAATTTAATTATAAAAATAGATTAAATAACGCTTTTTCGACCAACTCTAGTAAAATCTATTAAGCTTTTTATGATAATACTAAAAAATTATTAAATCTAATACAATTACTCGTAATATTGTTTAAATATTTAAAATTTAAAATCTAATAATAATGAAATTTTATTAAAATCATTTAGTCCGAATTTGAAAATGAAGTATTTACTTCATCCATTTACTTTAAGAATCGTATTTCAACAGCAAACAAATAGGTTAGGTTATAAATATATCCTTTAACAAGGAATCAATATCAAATATGATTTTATAAATCCCATTTCATTTGTGTGCTCTTTAAATTCAATACTGCAATATAAATAAAACCGGAATTCTCAGAATTTCATAGAGTTGCAAGTGTTGAAAATCCTATTTCGGTTCGGTGTTTATGTTTGGTGCAGAATATGTTCATATAACGAAAGTCTGCAAATATCGAAAAGCCGGAAGAAAACGTGAAACATTCATCAATCAGCAAAAGAGTCGGCACGAAGAGCTTCCAATATTTATTATTGACGAGCTTCAGAATTTTTAGACTTTTTCCATGTCGTTATATTATTTTCTTTGCATAGTATATCTCTCTGCTCTTTTCCTTCGCAGAATTTCCATAAACATTTTTTCTCCATTTATTGAAATCATTGATCTATAATCCAGTTTAGTCAACATGAATGGATTGGGATTGGAAAACTGGATTTACAAATTACCCATATTTTGAAATGCGATAATATATAAATTATATACATATTTAAAGTTTGTATTTGATCAACTACTTTAAACGTTTCTAGTTCATATATAATTCAATTATCGTTCCGAAACTTTATTAAATTGATGCTTTATTCAAAGAGTTATCAATTTATATATTAATAGTTGCTTCCACTCAACCAGGAATAAAAACTGTTAGACTTTAACGACAAGTTTAAACGTGACCTAGTTATTTATTCAACGAAGGAATTTAAGTAATAAATATTGGCAGGCTCCGTGATATAAGAAAGTTATAGTTAAGTACGAATTAGTTCTCATTATTGTAGACTCGAAGTTAAACCTTGAGGGAATCATACTAAAGTTATGATAAAGTTTAGTACTTTTTTGGTTTCCTAACTTTTCCAATAAATTAATGCATTCAATATATTTATTGAAATAATTATAGATAATAATTAATTTTCATTTAACTTTAGTAAAATTTTATTTTAAAAATGTTATTTTTCTACATTTTATTGCTATTGTTAGGTACTCTTAATAATATCTCTCATATCTTTTAATATATAGTGGGTGATAGAGGGTGGGTTTTAATGAAATATAAAAGTAAATTTCTTTTAAAAAAAAAGAAGCAATTGCAAAAACAAGTTGTAAGACATAAGGAAGTTTGGACAAACAGATTGATTGCCTAAACGAAATTAATTGCCCTGGGACGTGCACTTTTGGCATCGCTAATTAATTAAATCCGGTTTTTAATGCTTATGAAACTGCGATTCGATGTCGGCGATAAAAACTTTGATGGTTCTCGGATAAAGCCTCCACTTTTAACCCCGGTCTAATGGCTTTTCACAACTACTAGCCTTTTTCTTTCCATACCCACATTCGTGTAATTCCAATTTGTTGTCGTAATTTATTTATTCAGCGGTGTTCATTTTTGTAACAATTTTCCCCATTAATAATTCATTATTTCGTGTTAAAAATCGATATCTCCAAAACAGTGGGTTGGATGTAGGCAAAACATGAATGAAACCCCACACAATGGATAAGTTATTATAGAATTTTCTGCCAGTAGGTCAAAGAATATTTTAATAAATTGAGTGATCTTCATTAAAAAACGATACTCCAACGAAAAATTTAATCCCAACAAAGCATTACTTTCTAATTCGGTATAACCCGAAAATTGATGTCAATAACTAAAAATTAAAAACTAAATTTCCTTTGTTATTATCATGCTGGTGATACTTACAATATGAAGTTGGATATTTTTAATACAAAGTGGTCAAGCACACATTTTGTTAGTAAGATCTTGAAGAATAAAAGAATAATTATACTTTATTAATATAAAAAGGTGAATGAAAGTTTTAAAGAAATCCAAATAAAGTTCTTAAAGTATAATTATACTTTATTATTGTTCATAGGTTCTATATGTTATTGAACACAACTAACAGTTATACTTAATTTTTATAACGGTAAAATTATAATAATTAAAATTGATATCCTATATAATTTATATCCTACCATCTGAAAATTGATCAATTACACACCAATTGGGAACTAAAATCTAATTGAGAGTCAATACAGTATACAGCAAAACAAAAGCCCTTTGTTGCCAAATGCATGGGAAATTAGAATGGAAACAATGCACACATGAGCATATGAGCACTCTCAAATTGCAAATATTGCTCAACTCCGAGATGAGAATCGATTCCCTGGTGCCCGGAAAATTCCGATGAGTTTCCCGTCAAAACAATTGAATCGCACTCGACAAGAAGAGCGCTTCAGGCTATAACTAATTTGTTTGTCATTGACGGCGAAGGCAATGATATAAAAACGATTAGCATAATTATAGGAATTGGAAAATTGAAATTTTCGATTATTATCACCAGGCTTAACTCCACCCTTCTAATCTAAAAATACCAATGAATTCAATACTGAATTAATGGCGGAAATAACACCAGGTGTAATATACATGGATAATTATAATAATCTATTACGTCATAGCCTGGAGAACCCCCATATACATAGTAATTGAATTTATTCCAAGGGACAAAAATAAACGGTTTTTGTGACAAATAATTAGCTCTCCATATTAAGACTTTTTCTATTTTAACACATATTACTTGAAGTCTATTACTTCTTACTACTATGCTAGATGTTATTGAATTAATTTATTTAATTTCTCGGCTTTTTTATTATCATTGTTAAAAAAAAGAATATCTAATCTATTATTAGATTATGAAAGTTTGTCTATAAATTAACAATTTACATAAACTTAATTTTTCTTTTGTTCATAATTTTAAAGGAACGTATTTCTACCTTTTCGATAAGTATAAGCAACAATAAGTAAGACTTCTAAAAAAGTAGTAGTACTGGACACATCCGCAAAGCTCATGTATTATTTGTCGGGTTTTATTGTGAAAAATGTAGTTTTCTCCTTAATGGAAAAAAATTGGAAAGGTGGCACGACGAGACTGCGTCGACATTAATTTCGATTAGTCACTAGCAGGTCCGGGTCAAACAATCGTCAAAACAGCACCAAACTGATATCTTCCCTCTACGATTGTTGTTATTATAGGGGCGATAAAAATCACGTAATTTATTGTGATGATCCAATTATATTTGGTGTTTGGCTCGTGCGACAACACCTGGAAGTCGCTTTTCCTTGGTCAGAAACAATGTGGATGGAGGGTGGAACCGAGTCGACTGATGATTTACTTGTGTTTCCGGCCGAAGAGAGGCCGTGAATCGATTGTCATCATTTTACTCCAAGCCACGTGATTTTCTCTCTTTCCATTTCCCTCTTTCTCTTCTTCGAACGATTTTTCCTCTTCTCTTTATTTACCCTCCTCCACCATCAACCCTTATGAAAGCTGACAAAAGCTCTGAAAGCTTAAATAAACTCTTTCGCAATCACATTTTGTCACGAATTCTGCAGGTATTACGAAACTTTGCCTTATTCAAAGTAACGACCGAACACACTTGTAATTTAATTTCACGTGTCAAACGCCCGCTGCGTGAACCAATAAACAAAACTACCCCGGGTAAAAGAAAGTCAAGCAAAGAGAGAGTGTATTGTACAGCAGAGTGGTGAAAAGTGAAAAATCAATACATATAGGTGTATATGCAAACAACACACTTTAATATTTCAGTTCAGCGTTCAGGAATAGTTGGTATTTTTCTGAATTAATAATCATCCGACCTGTATTGATCCACTCGAATGAAGTCTACTACTTTATTTTTATAATTAAAATTCTAGTAATAATACGATGAGAACCGTTCGGCTTACAAAAGGTGAACGCGGTTCATTCAGCTTGACTTCCCTAACATCCAACCCCACTTTAACACTTAACCACAACCCTTTGGAAATAATTACCAGAAATTACCGATAATTAATTGACTTTTTGTACGCATTTTTCTGTGGAATAGAAAGTTAGGTATTTATTTTAATTGTCGTTAATCACTTATATTTATTTATTTTTATGTTTTTAAAAAATCAATGCATAGTATTTTATAATTTGAATAATATGAAAAGATTGAATATATCTTCTATGACAATAGATTTTGAAAACATATTATAAATAAAATAAAATTATATAAACAATAATCGTAATAAATGTTTATAATAACAAAAACTGCCTAAAGATTATTTTTGATATCTTCGAAATTAATATAAAAATTATGTGTTCCTTAAAATCTTAATAATATAAATACAATCTTCAGTTTTGAAATATCGTTAAACATCAATATTATTTTTAATGTTTATTATAATTTTTGGCCAACCAACAGTATTTTATGGTGATATTTTTCTAATATACATTATAGAGATGCAACAAATGCTAGGAGAACAGATTTGATAGTTTAGCATTTGTTTTAGTAGTCAATTTAGTAAAAAAAAACAAAAGGCACCACGGAAACAATGGTGCAACGTAAATAGGTTTAGAACAGGATATGACCGATATAACTACATGCTATCGAAGTGGGGTACTGTTACCAATCCAGGCTGAACCTGGGTTGGAGAATTTCAAACAATTACAAACATATTATGGCTGTACATATGTCCAATAACAAGATTTGAGGGGAATCCGGTGGAAATAAATAAAAAGCTATAAAGCATAAAAATTTGGAACGAAATACTCATACGCTTAAAAAATATATTATAATATAATAACTAGGAATATACACCTAAAAAATTTATTTATATCTTTGAATCATAATAAAAATACGTTCACTAGTTATTGTTCAAATTTTATATAATTTGAAATAACGGTTAACTGCCTCCAACTGAATTTTTGAATTTTCTCGAAAGTCTCTCTCGCTCGCACATACTTCCAGTATTTTAAAACAAGAACCGTTAAAATGAATTTATAAAAAAAAATCCAAAAATTATAAGCAATTTTTTGTAGCTGTGTCTGGGCTCCTCTAGCTTAACTTAAATTTAAAAAATAATGATATATCATATAAAAAATAGAAAATTATAAAAAAGAAATCTTAACATAACCCTTATGAACTGGAAAAAGAGAGTCTGTTCTGCCATCATCCATTAGATAAGGAAAATGTTTTTTGTAGGTTATTTTTAACTTTTGTAATAATTTAATATTAAAATATAACAATCTAGTAATAACCAACTCAAACATAACATCAGAACCTGGGTTGGCAGAGAAAGAGAAGATTGTTGTCCCCTATTACCGTATAAAATTGCAATTTCCGTAAAATGTTTTGAATCATATTAATACATATAACAAGACATTCGAAATTTATCAATTTATGTGGATAGAGACTTTATTCTTTATATTATGTACAATTATTAAATTATACATAAGTATTTATAGTTAATTCAAATAAGATTAAAAGCAGACAAAATTTTAACTAGACAACTTATCAATACGAATATTATATAGAAGATATATGTATTAAAATTCTGCAAAATTAAAGTCGTAAGAAATTATAATTTATAGCCAAAGAGTATGTAACTATACCTTCTCTTTAGAGTCTCACACAACCATAGAAATTTCCAAAATAAACCTTCACAATTTATGTTGTTGGAGAATGCTGAGAGAAAAGAGAGAAATATTCGGCGCATGTCCTTAAAGTGTGGGTCAACCGAAATGCGGGTAAATTCAAGCAAAGTTAATTGGAATTCTTTTTTCAATATCAATGCACCAACTTCAGTATTTATTAATTATTAATTTATTACAACGAAAATAATAACAAGATTCTTGTAAAATACAATATATTATTACTCCAAAATTGCTTCTATTTCTTTAAATAAAAATATTTAAAAGTGAAAACACCCTTATAATGTTTTTAAACAAATTTAAATTAATTTAAAGGAAATTTGAAAAAAAAAGTGTTTTAAGATTTATAGAATATTAAAGTTTTAATGGACTCTCCAATTTGGAACATTTTAATTTTCAAATTGAGTGTGAAATTATTTGACAAAACTGAAATCGCAGATTAGTCAAGGTCGATTGGGTATTCATATTGTTGGCAGTTATGAAATAGAAGGCACATTTCTATAAATTTCTCTTCTTTCGCACATTGTTCGGCTGAATCTCCAATTAAAACCGCTCACTCCTTTCCAGCCTCATCGCTCCAATCGCCTAAAAATAGATTCCGTTGTAAAGTTGGTGGCCTATCTTCAAGAAAGGACTTGAATGAACCATTACCGGCAATCATGTGAATGTTTTAATAATTCAGCATCATTAAAATTTATGCCATTTGCCCCTTTATCTTCCTCTGCTCTCTGGCAGACACTCTGTCCCCGTATATGGATCCTTTTCTGTGTCATAATGTTGTATATCTAGTCATCACCATCATCTATGCGTCTTCCTCGTCTTCTGTGCCACTTTTTGTTCTCCTGTACTTCAATAATATGACAACCTTGTCAAACTATTCCGTGTTACACTGCATGCTTTGAAATCAGCACAGAGAATTCAAAAATAAAATTTATTCTATTTCAATTTAGACAAGTTCAATTTGGCATATCTATTTTAAATAATATCTTTATATTGCCTAACACTATTTTATTAAACATTTTCCATTTAAAAAAAATTAATATATATCAAAAAGTTCAATAAATACTATTTATGCCATCACAGAAGTATGTCCTCTTTCCTTTGTTCGCAAAAGCAATTGTTTCACAGATAGATTAGACAACTGTTTTTTTAGCCACTGTTTAATACAATGATCATTTGCATACAAAACAAAAGTCTATATTTTAATGAAAATCTGCCAAGAAGGTCACATTAATAATTATCGTAATTTAAATTCAGCTCATTTTTAAATATACAAAGTTCGACATCCTTGAGTAATGTAAAATAAGAATTATTTTAAATATACAATATATTTGTGGTGTTTGTTTTAAAAATCACTCACTATACTTGTTATGATTCTATAACGGGAAGTAGTTTGATGTTGACGTCATTCTCCTCTCCAAAGAAGTGATGTTTCCTGTGTTGTTGCTGTTACTGCTGCTGTTCTCTTGTATGATCCATTGTTCAAATACTACGGATAGACAGAGAGACGTCGACACTTTAAAGACATTCCCCAGACCTGAAAGGAATCAGTTATTCATTGTATAACGAGCCATTTTCGCATTGATATCTTTTTTGCTGTTGTGATTTTCTCGGCTTAATTAAACAGTAAACAAACCCTTGAACAATGTCCAATTTGACTCTAGGTTGTTATTTTTCCCCTTTTGTCCAGTATGCGACAAAAAATGGTTCGTTAAAAGACCATCCAGACCTAGTTTAAATGTCTCGACATAACATGAAAAGATTTTAAAGATGAAAACACAACGCATTAAAAACATATGCATTAAGATAGAGAGTAAAGGTTTCCTTTCAAGAAGACTTTCAACGTTCTTAAATATTAAACTGTTTATAACACTATACATAATGTTTCGTTTTGTGGCTATATTTCCAACTCGTCTCTTCCAATACTAATCTGTCAATAGGAATTGAAAGCATTATAAAGAATCTGTTGGAATCGCAAAAAATGAACAAACTTTTATAAGCCACAGATAATTTAAGAAATTAAGTTATGTTTTTTTGTTCATCAATCCATATATGAATAACTAGGAGAACCAAAATTAAATTTCATTGCCTTTAAATTGAATAATCTGATAATAATGGCACTTCAATTTCCGCTTCCCCGTCTTCGCAGTTCGATTCGTTTTCCATTTTACCCATCCATTCCATGTCATCTTTACCATCTTTCTCTGCACACACAAATCGACATCGCTTTAGTCATCTATCTATAATATTATTGGGACTAGTTGGGACGAAGAGCTGCTCATTATCAGCAAATTCTTAAATGCACAACCACACAGCCACCGGCAGCCGAGTTCATTTGTTGTTGGGCGACGATGACATAAAACTCTGGCGAAAAGAGGAGGAAAAGGTTATAATGTGGAAATTAACAACAAAGCATTTTATGGCGCAATCGACAGTAAATATGAGGAAATAATTTGCGAAACGTCGTTAATGAAATGTGAATCGCTTCCACCAATTTTGAGAGAAAAGATTAGTAAACCTCCTCCATTTCAAATGAGGAATCCCGATTGTTAATTTCGGTTTCAGAAATTGATTTTCCAATCTTATTGCATTTTAGGATGTATGTTCGCAAATTGTATACTTTATTTGATTACCTTTTTATTAATTCTAAATTGCAATCAAGTGATAGACTAATCACAAAAATTATTGAAAATATTGACCATTAAAATAAATTTTTGGAAAATTATCTGGATATAATTCGCTACTTAATTGTTTCATGTATGTTTGTAAAACATAGAAATTTTCCCTAACAGCTGAATCAAACATCGGTCAAATAAACAATCGAAAAATTATTCATGCACTCATTTCGATATTTATTGTTCCGAGTGGTATAAATAAATTGCCAAAATGTGGATCCATTTGATTCGTGTGTCTGTTTATATGACACGAATTAGGCTGCCCGATATTGATAGTAAGTAATTAATTATTAATTCCCATCAATCCATAATTTGTCTGCCGAAATAGATAGTGAAAAATTGTATTATCCATCAAATAATAATAATATCAGCAATGTAAATCATTTTCAACGGGGTATGTATTTATTTTCGCAACAACGGTTAGAGGTATAAAAAACAGCAGATTGATTTGGATTGATTAGCTACCCCTGTCAAACTTAATACATGTATAACCATAGTATAAAGTAGCGAACAAAGCAAAACAATGCGACTAGCCAAGTCAATGACACATGTCATTAATTATGAGCCGACTTCTATTTGTCAATTAAGATTGACATTTTTGTCTTCTTTTCATTTTCTTGTCCACTTTGCCAAAACCCCTTGGATTATACCCGCATATATACAAATTGATGTATACAATATTTTGGGAGGGTGGAATAGCAATCGTTAAACGTGCATTTTATTTACATTGTTTCCAACAAGCTTTTTGCGCTTTTTTCCACCCCCGACTTTATTGAGAGAGAAATATTTTCGACCCCTCTCTACCTAATTCTCTGAAATTAGAAACACAAACACAGCTGTAATTTTATTAAGTGATTATGCGTATTTGAGAGTATTTTTCGGTTATGAAAGAGCGCGTTATGCGTTACGGGAAAATCCATATCTCTATCCACCAAGCGCCTGCGCTGCACTTGGCGTTTTTCCACCACACCACCAATCTCTCATCGTTGTCAAGTCCCGCCGCGTCTGAAGCGCGCTCCTCTCGCGGAATTTTCATATGGAAAGCAACAACGAGAATAACACCGTATAATAATAATAGCCGGACAACCTTACCATACTACATATCTCATCTGCACACAATCAAATTTCGACCTGAGAGTCGTTGTCATTAGGAAGATGAACATCTAAATAATAATATTATTATATGACACAGAGTAAAGCACTAAAATTTCAGATACCAAATAAATAAATGTGCAAGCTTCCTACTTCTCATCAACGACATTCCGAAATTCCTAAACAGTTTAGGGAATTTCCGTATGATCTATAGCGATTTAGAGGTCAATATTTATATAGCTCATTACTTAGAATTGGTTTATTAGCCGATAGTTTCAGCCGAAAATATCGCCCATTGCATAAACGTCAATTGATATCGTCTATTCTAGAGGACGCTCTACCGTATTTCTCCCACACTCTTCCTCTCGCTCTCTCTTTTTTTAGTTCTATCACTGCAACAGTATTTGTGCCCATATTCCCTCATTTGGATTCCTGGCGTCGTCCATCGCGTCAGTCGGTGGTCGTGACGGTGATTGAATCTAATTGAAATTTGGCCCAATCCAACAATCCAAAATCCCAGTGCTCATTGATTATAAGCTCCAGATCAAAGGAAAATAGTTAAAATGTGGAGTATAAAGAGTGTTTGAAAGGCGGAAAGTCTGTAAAAAGTGTGCAAAATAATATGCGTATTAGTTGTGCCAACGAAAGTGGTCGGTACCATTGGATACATAGTGAAAATTAAACAAAGATCAAACAATCAACTGTTTAAACAAACTTTGAAACTCTAGTCGGAAAAAGCACTTCAAAATCTGTTCGTTCCCAAATGCATTAAAAACGGTTCTGAACAGCAAAAACTCATCCAAAATGACAACTTGTGATCCCCTCCAATTTCAAAAGTTTAAAATATGTCATGGCCATTAAGCGAGGACCATATTGTGGAATTCCAATCCAAGAATCGGTTATTAATTTTTCGCCAAAACTTGAAACTGCTATTAAAGTCGGGGCTGACTAAAAAGTTTTCCCTTGAAGAGCTTTGCACCCCAAAATCCCTCAGTGCTCCCTTTTAATTGTACATTTTTCTATTGCGCAGATGTTATTGTATTGTTCCAATGTCGGGCGCGCTCTACAATTTGATTGTTTCAAAAATCCACTGAACCTTCTTAACCTTCATCCAGACCATCGTCTGGAATTCTTCAATATCTTTGCTTTTTTATGTACACCATTTCAGGCAATCTAATAGCCAGAAGTTTCTAGCCTAAGTAGAAACGAATGTAGAAAAGGCGCTTCCTTCCAAGACACCGCTATGCGGACGATTCCATCTTTTGCTACAATCGACCATGAACATGGCGGCCCCACTTTTGTTTTGTTAAAAACAAAACACTAATCAAAATAAACATGATTTGAAAAGTTCAGTTTTAAGAGGCCATATTAGATTCAATATCAATATCGTACATTAACTACGAAAGAGACTATTGATAAACAAGGTCACGTGGAAATTTGTATGTCTTATAATCATAACAAATGATTTAAATAATGAATACACCGAAATATCAATCGTTTTTCAAAGAATTTGTATAATTTTTGGCGTGTGCCAAAATGCGCTCTCGTATGCGCTTATGTGTGTGTGCGTTTTTGAACTTGATTAATAGAGGCTTGTAATGTGGTCAATTGCAACCGATTCAAAAAATCCTCTACGCAAACACGATCTTCTCCAATTCCTAATTCTAAAAAGTAAAATTTAAATAAGGACAATGTATCTAATATTATTAACAACTGGAATGCTGCAACAAAAACAACAAATCCAATTGATTTGGATTGAGTAAAAGGAGGGAGAAAGAGCGAGAATTTGGCCAGAGAGCGCAAAAATCAGAAACCGTATAGCCTTGAGACTGTTGTTAGTTCTGCTTGTGCTTCAACTGAATGTTCTGTACAGAAATTTTCGCGGAAAATTATGTTCTGTTAAAAGTTGCATATGGTTAATTGGGTGCGATACACAGATCTCAAGTCGTGCGAAATTGAGAGTTTGAATAATGCAAATTGGGAATACAGAATAATTGGATGGCTTTTTCCAGAGCAAATCTCTTCCGGATATCCTCGGATTAAACCAGTTTTTGAATGGACTTCCTGTGTCTCTGTGAATACTCTTAAATGTGTGTTTGTTATATATTTAAGTGCAAAATTCATACATTCCTCTACCTTTGCTCCTTTGCTGCATTGGGTATTGTTAAATAAAAATAAAGTTCTGTGTTCCGTGAAATGTCTCTTATCTAAAGAAATATATATAGTGTTGTAGAGAGCCTACAAAAAATCCAGAGAAAGAGAGAAGAGATAAGAGTTAAAGAGCAATGATAAATTATTGGAAAAAAATTTCAAGAAAAAAGTGTAAATCAAATTGAGCTACCTTCGCAGTGTTTTGTAGAATAGTGCAAATTGTGTTTGCAAAAAAGAACCTCTTCACAGTGCTTTCCCAATTCTGATTCCCCTTTTCTGTGTATCTCTCGGTGTGTGTGTGTATATATCTATACGGCGGGAATCAGAAACCTATCCAATGTGGAGTAAATGAGCCTCGACGACGACCGCCTCCAGAATCGGAGTACCTCCTGGAGTAGTCGGAGAGTGGCGAGATAACAAAACTTAAAGCCGTCCGTAGTCGGCAGGAACCATTTCTCGTATAGAATTCATTGAACGATGGGGCCTAACGCCAGTCCTACGGCCCAGACAAGAGCCCCCATTCTGCGGTGAAAATCTCATCAATGCACCGCCCCCTCTTCTCACCGACAGGTAATGACCACGCCACGATAGAGCGAATCTCGTGAAAAATGAATGCAATTTCTTCTTTCTGGACGATTTGGTATTAAATATTAGTTTTCTGGCATTTACAGTGTTTCAAATTATCTATAAACATACATTTAATAACAATTCTATTTTAAGACATTATTTCTATTATGAAATTGTCTAATAATATGTATTGTTTAAACACAGTTTTAGCTTGTTTAGATAATTAGTTGAACAATGTTGTATCAATTTTTTTTTTCAAAGCACTCCTTCATAAGAACCCCTATACAAATTGAAAAATTACCGGTTCATACCGATCCGATGGTAATTAATTTTATTCATATCAAATTAAACAGTGGATCAATTTTAAGAACAGTATTTGTAATAAAAAATTTTAACGATTTCGAAAATTTTTATTGTGTATAAAACAACATTTTTATTTTATTATTGACTATTGATTATTCAGACAATGTTTCCAAAACACCAATCCCGAAATTAAATGAAATATATTTAATCACAAAATCTCTATACCAAGGATAAAACTTATTTCCTGAAAAATCTTTGACTTGAAAACTGCAAAACACTTGTCAAACGGCCGATCAAACTTTTAACTTGACAACTCTTTTGTGAAACTCCAAAGATCAAAAGAAAGTATTAAACATGAAAGGGGGTGACTTTAAAGATTCTAAAGACAGGTGTTATTGGCTTCGTTGATGCTGCTGGAAAGAGTCGTCAACGTCTACATGTGCTCTCGCAATAAAAGGCCGATGACGTTGAACTTAACCTTTCAGATGTATGGCCCCGTTTCCATCAACGGCCTGGTCCATGGGCGTGTTTTGAACACACACAATTTTGTTGGCAGCCACTCAACAAACCTGGCCAATTATCCTGAAACCAGGCACTTTGTTGTGCCTCAATTCCACCGTCAATCGACGCTCTCTTACCCATTTACTATAACAACGTCGTTGTGCGAAAATAATTAACCCATTTCGTTAACAAGTGTTTGTAATTCGGAACAACCATCAAATCAAGTCGCGCCTTTAATCGATCAACAGCTTAGTCTAATCGAAGCTCTTTTTTCCTATTGGGAGTATTTAATTAAAATCCAATAGTACTACTCCAATAAACACAATATGCTCTATTTTATTTATATTAATCGTTTCGGTTCGATTAATCAAAACAATTAGGTTCTTATTTTAGATTGTTCAAGTATCGTATTTATAGGGTATTTCATTGTTTATTTCAGAATAAATCTTTTAGTTAAAATAATATATTACTGAAAACAAGACAGTTTTCAATTTATTGATAATATTTAGCTTATAACATTTAACAAAAAAAATACTTTCTTTTTAATTTTGAAAATGAATTTAAATTTGTTTATCATGTGTTATAAATTAATTGTTTAGTAGCTTATCAAACAAAACAAAAAATATAGTATTAAAATCACAAATTGTTCAGAAACATTCAAAATAACGTGTTTTTGAAAATAAAGTTATACAGTTAGAGACATCGTGGTTCCCTTTCTTCAAATATTATAGATTAAATAAGTTTATTAAACAACTTGTAAATTTAAAAAAGTTAATGTTTTTAGCCACCCTGTGAATTATTTATAGACTGCTCACGTCTAACTAAATCTTCAGTGTCATCAATTTCATAATCACTCGGCGTTTATTTCTATCAGCTGGATACCATCACTATTTGAAGTTGAGATTTGTTTTAAATAGATTTTTTTTTATTGTTGTCTAAAAATTGAATGCAAATATGTAATTCAAGAGTTCATTTCGTTTTCGTTCCAATTCATCCAATGCAGAACAAGGAGGATCAATCGGTGCCGAGTTGAGTTGAAAAAGGTCAAGTGCAGCATAATTGTCAAGTGTTTGTCTGTGAATACAACCCTTTATAGAGCAGATATTCGTCGGATTCGCAAATATTCTGTTGATTCGTCGGTTTTCTTGTGCCCATTATTCGCCAAGCTGATTGGAAATCCTTCTGCTGCTGGGTTGTGTGTTCCGCTGAAGATGAAACGCTGAACCAAGGAGAACAGAGTAATAGCACTAGGGAATTGGTTCATTATGTTTTCACCCAGCTCCTCCAAAAGCCATGAATAGGATGGATGGTCTTATCCAAGTCAAGTCATTTCGTGACTTTTTCAATATTTAATTCCCTCAAGTGGCAGTTAGTGTTAGAGGGTAATGCAATGGTCCTTTTACAAAATTGGCAAGTCATCACCATCGATCTTTAACAGATTATTGAACTCCACGATATAATTAACATATATAATGAATCTTCATTATATTCTGAAAGTTGTCAAATTTGTGGTATTTAGTGAATATCGTTTGATAAATAATTTTAAACAATTTTTTTTTAATTTACCGAAAATTATTTTACTAATAGTTTAAAACCAATTAAACCTTGAAATGTTTTAATTCAAAATAAATTATAAATTGTCGCGTATATTGTTTTGAACCAAATATTAAAAAATCTCATTGAAGTAATTCACCAAATTAATAAGGATCGTAATGTGTTATTATTGCAAAAGAAGGGATTTTATTTTTCACTATAAAACTGCAAATTTTCGCGAGTGGCCTCTTGCCCTTCTTCAGCGTAAATGTTAACATTATTACCCTCCTTTAATATATTGATATTGTACCATTTCATATTTATGGTTTCCATCTTTCCTCATCTCTCCACTTCTGGCAATTATTGGGGATATATAATGATTTTACCACAGGAATTATAATTTATTATCGATCATAAATAAAACTCGTACTGTTTCGAGGAAACTCCGGAACCGTTTTTTACTTCCTCAAATGGTACGACGCGCGTCTTGCTCTCATCTTCAATACCCTTCTTCCTTTTCCTCTTCACTTATATACATATTATATTTATATATACATTCGGTCGATTCCTATGGAAGGCCCAATTTAAACCACAAGCATTCCAGTAACCAACAGGGCCTCAATAAATTGCGAGATCTACAAATTTCCGCACATTTTACTCAAAATTCAGCAACACTTTCAATAACATTTCATTGCTCTATATTTGAGTTTGTGTGTAATTGAGTAAGTGTTGTACGTTTTAATTAAAAATTCAATCAGTTCAATTAGCCAGGGGTTCGGCTTTCAACACCCTCCTCTGCCGGGGATGCTCTAAAAATTTAATAAACTCACCAAACCATAAATTATTTGTCTGTGTGTGCTCGACTGCCCGTGAAATGATTATTTGCAGATCCAGAATTAGTGATCAGGTTTCTGTTAAACACTGATCTATGATATCCAATTGAGAGATTAATTACCCGATTATAGCCCAAGGAGATCCATATGGTTTGTGCCAAATTTACGAGTATAATGATTTTAGGCAGACCATAGCAATGTCAGCTATAAAAATATAAAACACTTATAAAACTTATGGTGCTAGTATTACATTTATCGTATTTTTTATATTATCCTACGATTGAAAAATATGTAGGTATTTAAACATCGTGTGGGTAAATGAAACATAATTAAACACGAGTAAAATTCTAGAAAATGAATGAAATGAATTATATTCACGTGATAACACTCATCGTTTAAACCACCGCTATTTAAGAAAATTTTTATTTGGTCATTTAATGAAAAAAAAAACACATTGATTAATAAAATATAGCCTACTTGTGGAGAGGCAAAAATGTCAATATATATTTTTCTTCCAAGCTACTAAGATCTAAAATTATAATTTTTCGTACAAAGTTTGTGTATTTTCACACCTTTTTGATTGTCTATTGAATAATATATAACTATACAGTAAGTAATTATGTAGGGACTAGAAAGCATTGATTGGCTACTAAAATGTAAAATTTTTTAATAGAATTATATGAAATAATTAAATAAACGAAACCTCCACATGCGAAAAGACGAACCACATAGAACAGAAAGTAAACAGAAATTATTTAGGTTCAAACTTTTTCTAAAATTAGACAAAAACAAGCCTCCATTAACTTATATTTTCGGACTAAAAATCTGCAATTTTATAAATTACATAAAATATGATTATTTTATTTATAATAAAATAATTTAACTTTAGTAATTGTATCTCATAAAATTTATGCAATCTATTGAAATATACATTAATAGAAACATCACCATAAATTGTTATTATTATAACCCTAAATGATACGAATTGATAAGATCTTATGACATTTCGTAGGCAAGAAAATTGGCCATTTCAAATTAATTAAATGCCAATTTCCGTAATTATTAGTGCCTTCCGAAGGGAGGGTTGAAATCAAATAAATCGAAAAATGAAAACCCTAAAATAAATTATTTGACTTTATCGGGTCCGGTCTAACTTATCACTCAATGTCTTGCTAATTTAATCGACATCAAAAATCAATTCCCAGCGACCTTTCCCGGTTTCCCTGTCCATAGCATGGTACATAAATAAGTAATAAAACGAAATGTTCCAATTAGCGAGGATTTTATAGGCCCCACCACCACACCACCGAAACAAGATCCCCACTGAAAACAATCCTGGTAACGCTTCCCTGACCAATTTCCATTCCCCAATAAATCCCATTTATAGTTTTTGTTCCGCCATTTATAGCCAATGGACAAATGACGTCCGCATTGGGTCAGAATTTTGCAATAAGTTGTTGGGCCCAAAGTGAATTTTGTCTCGTCCCAAATTATTGAAATCTTCTTCGGCCCACGCCAATTGAAGGTCAATTATTATTTATCGATTGGCGGATGGCGCACTTGAGCAACGAGCTCCTCTCTCTCCATCAATTTTGCCGGGCCAGTAGCAAATAAAAACACACAGGCTTTCTGTCTCTTTCTGTCCATAAATTCCGAAACAAATCGCAATCCCGTTTTATTAATAAAGTTTTAAAATTATCCGATATTTATAGCGATGGAAGGTTTTTTTCGGTGCTCCTATGTATTGTCTGAGCCTCTGCAAGCTATAAATATAAACCCAAATCGCTAAATGATGTCTATGATCATTGGCCTCCATCACTTCTCCTGGCCCCCAATAATAATCCATGCCATCGTCATCTTTTTCGTCAGACAAAGGCTCTCCTGCTGCTCCCAGCGACTCGCTGTTTAGTAAATATGTTAGAAGGTTGTTTTTCAAACAATTCAAAACAAATCCTATGATCACACAATACACCTCTAAAGATATTTGTAATGATTAAGTGACTGTAATATTTTCAATTTCATCGAAATTCTGTTTATGAATTTGTTCTGATTAATTATTTATCAATTATATTTTAAAAAAAAATATTATCTCATCAAATTTAATATCATCTATTTCTAATTGCAATTAAGATGCCAATAAGTTAATTAATTTATATATATTTCAATTTAAAACGCCAGTATTTTATTTGATTTACTGATTTTCAACTTAAATTGTCTTTAAATAAATATTTTACTTTCTTGGTCCAAATATAGATTTTATTAGTGTAAATACACACATAATTCAAGATATAACAAAAAAAACCTCTAGAATATGAAGGAGTAGTGATTTGTGATGACGGGCTCTTTCAAATCATAATAAACTTTGTTTTGTTTAATCTCGTCAAAATTCTGTTCTGTCTAGCCTTCTGCTGAGCAAAATACACCTGTGTTTAACGACTGATTTATCATGGTGTGATTGATTTCCAACAGATTAGCAAATCGATGAGCTTAAAAATTGACAAATGGCAAATAAATGCAAATAAATTGTAAACAAGTAATATCGGCACTGCATAAAAGCGTGATGTGAAGAAAACATATTTCGGCCTGCAAGAGGAAGAGCAGGATGAGCAGAAAGAGGAGCTCTCACAATAACAGAATGGAGAGCGGCGCGCAAGTTCACTTCTCGTTGCCCTTAGCAAAAGGAAACCTATATAATAGCAAAGCAAGTTGCAAAAAGCGCCAACAATTCCGCCAAGAAGAAAAAAAAACAGCTTTGAAAATCGGATGTGTTTGTGTGAATTTATTATTTTTTGTAAGGAATTCCTTGGAGATTTCAGTTCTCTCGTATTTTCTCATTTTCCAGTTCGCTCCGACTGGTCTTTTACTGAAATTTCTAGAGAGAAAAGAGAATTACATTGACATCAAAAGTGATTTTTGCCAATTTCTAAAATTTTACCTATAGAATCCAAACAATCCAACAAACGGTGACGCTAAAAAACTGCGTCAGTTTTATTGACCCCAAATTTTCGCCAATCGCCACCAAACCGGAACAAAACTAGACCAATCCGGACTAAAATGGAACCGGAATTAAAACGAAGGCAGTGTGCAGGAATTTCCAAATGGAAGCGCACACCCTTCAAGGTGACATGGAATCCAGGAAAGAGAAAAGGGGTGGTTTGTTGCCGTTACAATGGGAAATTTGTTCTAAAAATATTTTTCCTCCCCCACAAACAGCCCTTGCCATATTTCGGTACTATTTTTAACATGATTCTGTTTTGGAACGACCGTCCATTTCCTTTCACCTACACCCATTCGAATGTTATTCCCTCTCCACCCCAACACCGTTTCCTGTTCAATAGAAAAAGTGTTTATCATTTCGTCACAGGAATTTATTCAGTTTGAAAAGGGTTAAAGCTATCTCATGTAAAAACTATTTTCAATTCTAACTTTAGTTTCACTTTTAAAACTTTTATTTCAGTTCAGTTTTTCCTTTTGCTAAAAGTGGGTGTTTTCAAATCTTTGCATTTCCCTCTGGGCATATTTGTAAACTTTAAAAGGCTGATTTGTTCATTTTAAGAAGCACAACACAGAGTATTTTGTTCAATTATCTATTTTTATTACTCTGATCTCTAGACATCTACTAGGACAACTTCGATAACTCTTGTCAGAGATCTCAATACTCGATTTGAATTTTATATACAAATATAGATTACAACGTCTATTATAATCGACCAAACGCTCTCTATTATATATAGAGAATTCAACACCCAAAATTAGACTAGAAAAATCCAATAATATGCCATTTACTCTTTTTGCTGTTTGTGTGTTGAATCCGAGGCAACAACTTGCAAAATTAATCAGCGGAAAATAATCATTTCATTGTTCCAAAAATAGTTTACTTCCCTTCGCGGTGCAAAAAGTCTGCCCGAAACGAAAAATGGTGGAAATGCCCGGAAACGGTAAAGGCATACACATTACGTCACAGAGGTGGAAAACAGGCAGTCAGGGAGGTTTTGCAATCCCGCATTGAAGCACGTTTCGATAACCCGTACTTTCATATATTCCCCCTCCAACCCCCAAACGGAGAGACCATTATCAACAACAGTCTCTGGCCTGGCTGCTGACTGGCTGGCTGACTGCTGGCCTACATACACCAACATTTGCACTCTTGCACTCGAGCGCTTTGCTGCAGTATTTGTGTACGAATTACGTCACAACTTGGCCTAAATTCGGGAAAAACAGAGCGTTCGAGAAACCATCAATGAAATCTGCATTCCGCTACATTCTCAATGGCTCTGGAATTGTGACGTTATCCCCCACTGCGTGTTTATATAGAGACAAACAGAGCATGAGAATTTTAATGCCTACCCAACTGTCATGCTCTTGGACAAGGCTATTTCTATATGTTCCGGACATTTTTCCGGTGATCCTTATGAAAATTACACCTAATCTATTTTCTTTATCAGATTATACAAGATTAATCAACATTTTGATTGAATTCTATAATACTCTTATTAATAATTCTCTATCATTTGTCGTTCCATTGCAGGTCTTTACCCAAATTAAGCAGTCAGGACGAAGAAGGGGGGGCAGGTCACGGGTTTGGTGGAGCTCATGCCCACTTTGAACCTATTCCACATGACCACGATTTCTGTGAACGGGTTGTAATTAACGTAAGTATAATATTTTACAATTGATTTCAATTAAAAATTTTTGTGTTACATATTTAATACCATATTCATTATTAACACATTCACAAGAATGTTAGGTTCCATATGATACCACTTATTATTTAAAGTATCAAAATGGAGTGTCCTATTAACCACTATTTAAAATTTTATTTTATACTTTAGTTATTCTAATTAAATAATTTCAAAACCAATTCCAAATATCCCAAATATATAAACCACATTTATGAGAAAATAAACTCTGTGTTGGTTGAATATAAGTAAAAAAAATATTAATTTGTATATTAAACATATAAGAATTAAACCTTTTTTATTCTACATAACATAAATATATTTACAATATAGTCAAATACGGGAATTTATTATATATTTATTGAGACAAATCTGTTTATTTTAGGTGAGCGGGTTACGGTTCGAGACGCAACTACGGACCCTGAACCAGTTCCCCGACACATTACTGGGTGATCCCGCGCGTCGTTTGCGATACTTCGATCCACTTAGGAATGAATACTTTTTCGATAGAAATCGGCCCAGTTTCGATGCCATATTATACTATTATCAAAGCGGTAATTATTCTTGTCGAGTAGCGCCAGTTAATTAGTGTCCATTTCAGATGATGTGTCAATATCAATACTCGTATATAGATGGTTATTTATTGAATCGAGTTGCAGAGCTTGCGGATCTATCTGTTGTTGTGCCTCGATGTGAATTGCATTCAGAGTGTAGATTGATGTTTGGATGTTAAGTGGACTGTGATAATCGATATTTAAAAAGGGGATGATAGAATGAATGTACATATCCCCAATGATTACCATGGTCGACTGCCTACAATTTAGAAAGACACTTTAGGTTGATATTTTATTTGTTGTGTGCACGTACTAGTATCTCTGTCCTTCTGCTCCCAACTATAATATAATATAATACAAACAGTAATAAGATTGTTAATTTTGTCTACGTTGTCGTTTAAAATTCAGTGTTTAATTTCTATTTAGCTGCAAAAAAGAGAATTGGCCATTAATTTTTATGAATAAATTTCTCTCTTTCTCTCTATTCATTCCTCCAACTCAACGACAATTGGCTCACTTGGATACTGGAACAGGCGGTCGGCTGCGGAGACCCGTCAATGTACCTTTAGATGTATTTAGTGAGGAAATTAAATTTTACGAATTAGGTGAACAAGCAACTAATAAATTCAGGTGAGCTAAATTGTGGATACTTGTAGACCGACAAGTCTACGGATTGGCATCCAAAGTAGATTGCGTTGTCTGGACCTTCAAATGCCCATTTTAGTCTGTAATATGACTTTTATTTCATTTTTCTGGCTCTGCGCCAATATTTTTATTTCACTGTAGCAATTTCATCTCTCCGATAGTGTCATAGTTTTCCAGTAGAGAAAGCCCAATATTAATTCTTCAAGTTGCCTCTACCGTAATTTGGCCTTTATTACGGTTGGTTTTTTCATAGTTTTTCTTACACGTCTCTCTCTTAAGTAATATCCTGGTTCAGTGCCAAATTTTACATTCCATTATGATTTATTAATCAATTCCGTATACTATTCATGTATCGCATCTGCCAGTTCTGCGTTTTGGGCATTTAAGGTTCAAGGCTATAATACCTAATTCACAAACATACTTAATTTGTTCATTAAACTACTCAAAACAGAGAGGATGAGGGCTTTATTAAGGAGGAAGAGAAGCCGTTACCAACAAATGAAAATCAACGGAAAGTTTGGTTATTATTTGAATATCCGGAGAGTTCGCAGGCAGCCAGAGTGGTCGCCATAATTAGTGTATTTGTTATACTTCTTTCAATTGTTATATTTTGTCTAGAAACTCTACCCGAATTTAAGCATTATAAGGTAAGATTGTATTATAATTTATTGAAACTATTCCTATTAATAATCTCTATGTTTTAGGTGTTCAATACAACAACAAACGGCACAAAAATTGAGGAAGATGAGGTACCTGATATCACAGATCCATTCTTTCTCATAGAAACGATATGTATTATATGGTTTACATTCGAACTTAGTGTCAGGTATGAGTATATGTTAATTTGTGATCAAACTAGAATTTTCAATTAGAGTAAACTTGGGAGAGACGCCATACGAGGAGAGGTACCATAGAGCATTTAATTAAGGGTGGGAAAAAATTAATGTATATTTTTTCTGTACTTGAAAGCTCCGGACCTTAACGTCTTGTCAGTACTTATTCGACTGAATTCGCTTTTTTACGTAATATTTGAAAATTAGTATTTCATACTAAGGATTTCGAGTTTATATTGTTTTGCGCTTTTATATGCAAATGTGTTAAGTTAAAAAGGAAAAAAAATCTAAAAATTAAGATTGTTGGATTAAACGTTCTTCTGATCAAATGTTCAGGCACAAAGTTCTTTTCAAATTCCAATAGATTTAAAAAAGGAATTCTGGGCCAGCTAAAAGAAATTGTAATTCATGTAAAGTAAGGCGTCTCTCCCAAGTTTACACTAAACCAAAATAACACTGAAATTTCTAACTTTTTAAAAGTATTAGGCCTAACTATACGCGTATATCTCTTTTAAAATACTTATTAATTTTGATGATTTTCAGGTTCCTTGCTTGTCCAAATAAATTAAATTTCTTCAGGGATGTTATGAATATAATCGACATAATCGCAATCATTCCTTATTTCATTACATTGGCAACGGTTGTTGCCGAGGAGGAGGACACGTTGAACCTCCCGCGGGCACCTGTCAGTCCACAGGTACGTTGCAATTAATCCTCAAATCTCCTCTCTCTTCTAATTGACTTCATTTTGTGTAAATTCCAATTGCAGGACAAGTCAACGAATCAGGCTATGTCCTTGGCTATACTGAGAGTGATACGTTTAGTCCGAGTGTTTCGTATATTTAAATTATCTAGGCATTCAAAAGGATTACAAATTTTAGGAAGAACTTTAAAAGCATCGATGCGAGAATTAGGTTTACTTATATTTTTCTTATTCATAGGTAAGTGGATCCGTTTCTATTCTAATGGTTACCTCACCTTCATACCTGTAATTCACTCAAACCATACCCATATATATTCCACTTAATTTGGGGCCATTATGTCTCATATAGTAAAATGTGTCATCAGTCAGTTTATTGAAGAAAATCACTCGAAAAAAGCCTCCAAACATATTTCAAACAAAAAAATAGTAGGTCTTAATAATTCTAGATATTTTCCCTCACTAAATTTTACATGATTATTAGTAGGTTATCTCCAAAATTCGTTTATATCAAAACCTCTACCAAACATCAATCATTTTTTATAATAATTTTACAGACACACACAATTAATATTATTTCTATTCTTTAAATTAAGTATTTATTCCAATATATAAAAAATTAAAATTTGATACATTATTTGATCAATACTACTACTCTAACTACTACTACTATCACCACAACTGCCATCCCACCCGAACAAAACAAAAGGAGTTGTTCTCTTCTCGTCAGCGGTCTATTTTGCCGAGGCGGGCGCTGAAATGTCATTCTTCAAGTCAATACCGGACGCGTTCTGGTGGGCAGTCGTTACCATGACCACAGTTGGATATGGTGACATGAGGTACACGCAACATGTACAATTAAGATCTATTTTCGTAATTACCTATACATATTATATATATATTCTTATATATAAAAGTGACCATGTACTAAACTTTTTTCCAATAACTCTTTTACACTTTTAATTTTTCACATTTTTCCGTATTTTCTTTTCTCTTTTTTCGGGCAAAAATTTTCTACTTTTTAGAAAACAGTTACTAGTATCTAATAATTCAGAAGTTAATCAGCGAAAGCTCAATTCAGAGGAGTTTCTTGGTATACGGAAAATTTCTGAAGCCAAGTATACTTCCCATTAACATGTATTCGAATTGAACTTTCTCGCTTAATTGATTATAGTGATTTTAACATTATTGTTTGTAAATAAAAACTACTTCATTCAATTAAGAGATTTTATAAAAAATAGACAAAAGTGCAAACACATCTGCCAAAGTACTAATTTTATTTTTCTTAAAATTTAAATACGAATGTCACTTAAATGATTGGACATTAATATTCTCTTCTTTCGTCAAAATTTTTATACACTATTTATTTTCATTAGGTATGCCTTGTACATAAATGTCGTCTGTGTCTCTTTAATATTTATATAAATACCAATATTTTAACATATTTATATTTTTATAAATATTTTTACTTATTTATATTTTCAAATAAATATGTAAGTGTCGTATTGTGATTTGATTGGACTGTAACTCGTTGAAACCAGTACCAAGACCAAAAAAACAATTTTCTAAACCGAACTCATTAAACCGTTCTGCCAAAAAACAATTCCGGCTATTTGATGGCAATCCAAGGGTGGACAAACCAAAAAAAACACTTACATTAATAAACACAAGCAATGATATGGGTAATACCCATCCAAATATGTGAACCTTAAAGTGCGTTTGATTCAAAAACACTTTTCTATATAAATGTATATTTTATTCTATTTTTAATTTTATATTTTTGGGATAACAGTTTGTCATCTTTGAATATTCATATTTTCTGAATGTCTACATCAATTATATATATATTTATGGGTTCCAGCAGCTGTTGTCGTATTGAAATGTAATCGTTTCGATGTTCGACCGCAATGAAGCCAATTTTCTTTTAACCTTTTATATACTCTTTGTCTTTTTCTTTGTCAACTTATTTTACTCTACTCTTATATATTTGTTCTATCTTTCTCTATTATTCATACCAGTGCAATATTATCTCACCATCCCTCATCCCCATCATCGAGTCCCTCATTTAGGCTTAAGGGCCTTCTAAGGTCTATTCATTAATCTTCGAATCAGTCAATCAAGATCGAATCTAAAATTAGAGATAATAACACACATATAAATAGAAAAGAAGAAAGAATTCTGGTCAAATTAGGGGGAAAATTGCATCGCTTTGTCCGATAGACAGTAGGCCATAAGTTGGACATTTATTATCTGCTTTGTGATACTATTTTGTTAAATAACCAGTCATCATCACCAAATAAACCAAATATAAAAATACACAAAACCACTTGAACCACACCATCTCTAGACTACCACGGGACATAATCTGATCTGATTTTAGGCGTTGTACTCTTCTCGTCGGCGGTTTATTTTGCGGAAGCTGGAAGCGAAAATTCCTTCTTCAAGTCAATACCAGATGCATTTTGGTGGGCAGTCGTTACCATGACTACTGTTGGATATGGTGACATGACGTATGAAGATTATTCTCTCTTTCTCACTATAAATTAAAATCTTGATACATACATTTTTATATATCAATCAATATATATAAATATCAATTTGCCTCTATATATTTAATTTATTTTTATATTAATCAATTGTATAATCCTTATGATTTTGTACCTTTTAGAAACTAATTATTAAAACCAGTCAAGATAAATCATGTCTTTTTGTTACTAAATTATGTTACATAGAGTGTTTTCGTACTTATTTTTTTTGTACTTTAGTTTTTCAGTTTTTATAATTATGGTTTTAGTTTTAATTTTTATTTATTCTTTTTCCGTTTTAATCCAATTTGGGTTTCGTGATCATTTTGACTAACTCCCAAGTCTTCCTCAATAATCGTCTCATAATCATTTCGCAAATAATCTTCTATCTATATCACTAATCATTATTATACCTTCATTTTCATTAAAATATTATTATTGGGTATTTGACAATCAATTTCATTCAATTTTTACCAAATGCCTGTTTTTAAACAATTAATCAATTTCATATCAATTAAAGATTTTTCATAAAAATTAACTTAACTACATATAATATATATTATTGAGTATACAATGAAATTTTTACGAGAAGCAACAAATCTTTTTCATCATACCAAACTAATAATGTATAAAGTAAACAGGCATTAAATGTGTAAAAATTGTATCAGAAATCCAAATTTTTATTTATTTTTTTCTCACAAGCTTTTCAATCACAAAATCAATGAATTACTAAATTTCTTCATTTTGCATACAATTGCACAACCCAAACTTTGTTAACTTAAACCAGAGTTTATAATTCAAATCCGTTATGCGATGACCGATTCATTGAATGAACGTTTACAAGTTTCTTTGCTTAAGTTAAAAAAAAATATCAAAGCCATTTTTTCATGACAGTCCTTATTTCAGCAACACTGTTACTTATTCAATTCCCATTTGGTTTGGCCTTTTAACTGAATCTTTGACTATGATTTTTCGCTATATATTTAATGTACGTCAAAACACAAAACACCATGCAATTTTTTAACTAATCTCATTTGTCCAGAACCATGTTATGAGGTTCGGACTGGATTTAGTGCAGCTTCCTGTTTCTGACTTGATTTATTCAAACCGAACATACATATATATTATGATTATGATGATGATGATGTGTTTTTAAGTTTTATCAAGTCCAAATAAATTTGAAAATTTGCAGGAATTAAATGAAATTATTGCAAAGTTCTCTATTGTTAGACAACAATATAACGAATTTCAAACCGTATTGGCGACCAATTTGCGAATTTTCAATTTTTCCATATTTCCCTTTTTAAAATAGATTTTATCATTGATCAGTATTAATTCATTCAAAGTACTACTATATAGAATTGTCAATTATTTTTACAGTAATTTATATCAAAGTAGATAGCCAGATAGTTTATTGTCTAATAATTTGTTATAATTCAGATATTAAAAATATACATTTCAATTTTAATAGTCTTATTTAAAGCAGTTTTGGTTTTATATTCACTCATTAGATTAATCATTTTTAGAATCATCAATGTTTAGTTATATTTAGAACAACTCCAATTAGGAAGTGGAAATTCTTTGTGGATATATCAATATAAGCACAATTCGATCCCAATAGAAAAAGGAACAAAAACAACCCATTCCGCTGATTGACTGATAAAAAATATATTATTAATTTTGTCAAATCGTGTTTGCAAAGTAGTTATAATACTAAATTAAATCAACAATTGGCCGATTTAATCACAAAATATAACCGTTTCCCACCTAATCATTGAACAAAGAATTTTCCCTGTGACATACCAACAACATAAATGTAACAATTATCAGTGTAAAAACTATATATATGTACACTTATTTGAAAAGAAACATTTGCAAAGACACAGCAGAAAAACTGTTGCTTTGGCTTACAGACCAGCTTGTGTTAGCTTTAGACGCTGTTTCAATACGTTTTGTCTTGCTTGTTTGCATTTTTGTGAGAACGTTTTATTCTTCATGTTCATATTTGCATGATTGCTTTTTTGCATGCCCCAGTATGTATTTGTGTGTTGTTGCTATTCAAGTGTCTGACATTTTGATTAATGAAGACACTTCTAATCATGTTGAATAATTATCCTGTCCAAACTAAGTATCTTTTTATCTCATGACCATTTCAAGGAAATGATTTTCCAGCCATAGTTTTCCTAATTGTGTTTCCTTCTTTGTTGCAATTTTTCTCTCTATTTACCATTTCCATTGCAATCTATTCTCATTAAATATGAACTAAAGTATATTTTATGGTAATTTCTTGAATTCAAGTTTTTCATTCAAACAATTTTTTCTGGTGTTTTTGTCCCATTTACTGACTATTTTCTGTCTTCGATCCGCATTCGATAAATTAAACAGGCCTGTTGGCGTTTGGGGAAAAATTGTGGGCTCGTTATGTGCCATTGCTGGTGTGCTTACGATCGCCCTCCCGGTACCAGTTATCGTCAGTAACTTCAATTACTTCTACCATAGAGAAACGGATCAGGAGGAAATGCAAAGCCAAAACTTTAATCATGTTACTAGCTGTCCATACCTGCCTGGAACTTTAGGTAAGAAACAAGTTTAATATAAAAATTGTAGAAAACGTCTCGTTAATGTACAATACTCGTATCAATGCAAAATGTCTCTCAAGAATTCATTCGATATATAAATTCAATTGAAGTATTTTTAATTTATCACACGGTAAATTAGTTATTAATATAAAAATATCCAATTACGCTCAAACGGTATCCTTAATCATATCATATGTTGTATTCAAACCCATACTGCTTCGTATATAGTGCTAAATTCATAGCATTAACCGTCCCAATCCCAATTTCCTCCTAAGGCTGCAGAGATAAGACAAAAAGAACTATTTGGTGTAGCCCAAAAAATGTCTCTGGCAATACTTATATAAATTAAAATAGTTCAAATATGCGCCGTTTTGTTCGATAATCTAGACGACAACTTCATAATACCCCCTCGTAGAAACCCCCCTCCTTATTTGCGAAGAACTCGGACAGCCACTTTTCACCCTTTACACCACCACGGGCGTTCGTCATGAATAGGTACAGGTGGTAATCACTTGGAGCTATGTCCGGGCTATATGGTGGATGCGATAAAACCTCCCATCCGAGCTCCCGTAGCTTCTGACGAGTCATCAACGAAGTGTGTGGTCTGGCGTTGTCCTGGTGGAACACTACACCCTTCCTGTTGGCCAATTCTGGACGCTTCTGGTTGATCGCCTACTTCAAGCGGTCCAGTTGTTAAATGGTATAATTAAGCGTCTGGTCATTTGGGAGCAGCTCATAGTAGATGATTCCCTTCCAATCCCACCAAACACACAGCAAAACCTTCCTGGCCGTCAATCCCGGCTTGGCCACTATTCGGGACGATTCACCGGCCTTCGACCACGACCGTTTTCGCATGATATTGTCGTATTTGATTTATTTTTCGTCGCCAGTCACCATCCGCTTCAGAAATGAATCGAGTTCGTTCCGTTTCAGCAGCATATCGCAGACGTTGATTCGGTCCAGCAGGTTTTTTGCGTGAAATCAAGCGGCCCCCAAATATCAAGTTTTTTTGTATCCAGTCTTCTGCAGATGGTTTGGTGACTATCTCCGATCTCCTGGGCGATGTCACGAGATGCCACATACCGGTCTAACTCGATGAATGTTTTCCATGATTTGATCGATATTCGTCACCACAGGTCTTCTGCCGGCTGGCTTATCAATGGTGTCGTTTTCACCGGTTTCTGAATCGTCGAAACCATTCCTCCGCAATTAGAAGTGATAGAATACCATCCCCCAAAACACCATTAATCTCACGGAACGTTTCTCTAGCAGATTTGGCTTAAACGTAGAAAAAATTTTAAATAACGCGAATTTCGGTGTTAGTGAACTCCATGTGTACACGTCTATAACTGTTGAACGCAATATCCGAACTAATCATGTATAGCGTCGTTTTGTAGGTTATGTCAAGACCTTTCAAATTATGTATAGTATTGNCAGATTTGGCTTAAACGTAGAAAAAATTTTAAATAACGCGAATTTCGGTGTTAGTGAACTCCATGTGTACACGTCTATAACTGTTGAACGCAATATCCGAACTAATCATGTATAGCGTCGTTTTGTAGGTTATGTCAAGACCTTTCAAATTATGTATAGTATTGTCAGATACAACCTCTGTTGCGCTTTGTATATAGTCGCGAAATTCAAAAGACAAAAAGGCGGAAGTGAGATATTTATATAGATAGATATATTTATTTATTTAACCTGTTATATACCTCTATTTTCGATAAAATTAAATTCCCAACTTTATTTTCATAGGTCAACATCTAAAAAAGTCATCGTTATCTGAATCGTCGTCCGATATGATGGATTTAGAGGACGGTGTGGAGTCAACGCCAGGTCTTCTCAGTAGCGGAGGAGGTGGTGGCGGTGGTGGTCAAGGGAACGGGCTGGGGAGCGGCCTGCAGCCCTTGGACTCAACCCAAACAAGACTGGCCCCGTTTTTGGGGGCCCAATCGTATAATAATGATAAGCACCAACAACAGCAGCAGCAGCAACACCAGCAACAGCAAAACTGTTGCAAGCAGCAGCCACAGTCCACGGGGATCGTCGGCGGTTCCTCGCTGCAACAACGTCACAATAGCGCACTAGCTGTTAGTATCGAAACCGATGTCTGACTACTGGGTGAGTGCCTATCTAACATTAACTAACCATCGTCATGCACTTTATTTAACCGTACTAGAGTCTTCTTCTACTGTTTTACTTCTTTAACTTTGTAGAAACGTCTTCTAGTCTAGTTTTTAATATAATTTGTTCATCACGGTGATTTACCATCAGATTTGCTGCGAAATAGCGGCAAGTTTAATTTATTTCGGATAGTATTTCAATAATTTAAACAGCTAATTCTGCAAGAAAATAAGTCACATAATATTAAATCACTTCGAAATAATTATAATTTTGATCACACATTCCTTTTAACAGTGTAAAATTTATTTTATATTATTTTTACCCAGTTTATGTGAACTAAACTTTAATCAAAATTGAAAATATAAAATGGTAAAACTTCAACTTAGTATTAAAGACATCCTGCTCCCAATATTACCACCTGTTCTCAAAATTGAATACCATACTTTCATTTTGAAACGCCAAATCTTCGATAAACCGATTACGAATCCACTTCAATTTATTGCTAATTTTCCATTTTGCATCTGTTGATTTTCAATTAATATCCTGTGTACCATTGTGTTTGTGTGTTTGTAACTACATTTATTTCAGTTTAGCAGTTTAAATTGTTAATTTTGTCTAATTTTGACTTTTGGTTTTGGAATTCTGCACTAGTTTATCGATTCGCATTTGATTAATAAATAAATTATTGTTTTCTCTCCCCCCACATTTCTAAATTTCTGCTGTGGTATGGCGAATCTATCTCTGACTGATGCAGTGAAACGAACATTGCGCGCGTTTTTTTGGCCATGTGAGGCTTTCGGACTGTTTCCGCCGTCACCGAAAGCAGTCTGATCAGCGATATATCAACCAGTTCCAGGAGCGCCATAAGGACGACAACTGCTACTACTTCTTCTACTACTACTTCTACAACTAATACTACAGCATACACAAATACACATAATCTATATGATAATTACTTCTATTAATACTACTTCTATATTTCTAAAGGAAATAATGAAAAATGAACATAGTCTGTAGAAACTGAAAGAGTAAGTTCGAATAAATAGAAAAGAAAATAGATGAAAGGTGATGAAAATCGGAATGAAATCGATGAAATGGTTTAAATATTCGTAAATATCCTTTTATCAGTCCTACAATTGAGAATAAAAAAAAAACAAAGGATTTACCAACTCAATTTAAACTTCTCGAATGTTATGTTTCACCACCCTGTCGTCTTTGCATTATCTTGAATGTCTTGATGTGTGAAACAGAAAACAAATGTGCATAATTATGAGCTGTGGATGTGGACAAATTCTAATAAATTATTCTCTACGCCCATACTTCCGTTCCTAACTGGATAGAATGACAATGAACCAAAATAAGCTACAATAGAAAAGCAACAGATCGAATGGACAGTTCAGCTAACAATAAGATCCCAAATGTTTCTACAATTGTATAAAGAACTATAAGATTATCCCCACAAAATTGATATCAGTCCAAAACCAGACCAAACAAGTCAATAAACTACAACTGACTACACAACATAAACTAATTATATTTATAAATAGATATACTTCAATGTGAAAATCGAAAAGAAATGATGTTTTAGAGAAAAGTTCCAATCAAGAGAAATTTTAAGCTCTCTCAAATTATTCCCTGAAATTATATATCTAAACGGATGGTTGATGTGCAAAACGCCAAAAATTGCCACTTAAGAAGACATTAACAATTATGATTGTAAAATATGATAATGAATACACGTTAAATTTACAATTCAATTAAAATCAAATATCCCCGGGTTTCAAGAGCTTCTTTTGAGTTATTCACTTTTAAAACCGACAGAAATCAACCGAAATCAACCAAAAGTAATAAAAATAGATTTAAAGTATGAGAAATATGTTCAGATTTACGTTTGAAAGATCGAATTAAACTGCCGTCTTTACACAACTAACTTTAATATAAAAAAATAGTTAATTGAATTTGGTCTAAGATCCAGAAAGCTTCTTTATCTGCTCACAAAAATACACACATTGTTAAGGTTGTCTGGAATATCAAGAAAGTTGACGCAGGTTCTAATCTTAGAGTAGAGAACTATCGGTTTGAACTTTATTGAATAAAATCCCCGCTTCTGCCAAGCTGCTCATCAAGGGGCGAGTCGCTTTGACGACAAAATAAGCGTTCATCCCCTCAAACCATATGCATATCAAAACGTATCTCATTCTTTTCTTTTTTGTCATTCTAATTAATATTCTACTTCACATTTTTAAATTAATTAATTACTTCTCTTACATTAAATACAAGCACTGAACTTCAGTTTGGCAAATTGATTTAAACAATTCCAAAACCGCCAATCAACTACGAAAAGACCCGCAAATATTGTTCAAAAGCTGTTGAACCAATTAAAGAGCTTTCGAAATATTATAAATTATTATAATTAAAGAATTATTACAAAAATAACATATTAATTTATGCTATTATAAAATATGAAATAATGATAACGATTATTAGTGAAACAACAAAATAAAAGAAAAAGTATGAAAAAAACTAATAAAGAACAAACCCAAGTGATTTTTGATAAGTTTTATTACAAAATACAATTACAATTTGCTGTTAATGGTAAAAATACTATAAATTAATAACTAAGATTTAAAATAATCCCTCTCAACGTGAATAACCACATGTAAATAATATGAGATGAACATTGTTAAATTTGTAAATATTCTATTTGATAACAACACACACAAACAAATACATAAACGTTATTTAGTTTTATATAAAATGTGAATAAATTTAGTTTCAGTTTTCTGTTATGTGATATAATTCAATGTTTAATTTACGGATTCGAATTATACTTATTTATTATTTTGTTAATTAGATTAAGTTTAGGGAAATACAACATTACAATCATTAATTATATATAAATAAAAAGTAATATTAATACCAAATCTGAGCCAGCCATCGCGTTTTTTGCCCAAAAAAAAACAAAATAAAAACAAAGATTAATTGATAAAACTTTAAAAATAGTGAATAAGTTCAGACTTTTTGTTAATTTGTTAATGTTAAGTTTTAATGTTAATATAAAATAAAGACAAATATTCCATAATAAAACAATCTGACAAAGGATATATAGATAACTTCAACGTATTAATGATCGAAAGAAAATACATAGTTATTGCTAAACGAAGATAAATAAATGAAACAAAACAGTACCACACTTTTATCATCTTCTCATCGCTTTTTCACTTTGTGTTTTTATCTGTTTTCTAGTCCTCACATTATTTTCAGTTTTCAGTAATATCGATTTTCTGCTTAAATTCTTCCTCATTATGGTCGTTGAATTTCTCATCATCCCGGCTTTCATCTGAAGCATTGTCCAGTGTCAAATTAGGAAGTGCTTAGTGACGCTAAATAAATTCTTATGAGACGGCAAGGAATGCTGCAGTTTTAATAAAAGAAAATCATTAATTAAATAATAGTATAATAATAGTTTCTTTTTATCATAATGCCAATTTAAAATAGTCTATATTAATAAAAATAAAAGTGGAGAATATAATACAAAAAAGAATTGAAAAAGTACATTAAGTTGCTTTTTAAAAATACACGCAAAAACTAACCAAAAAAAAAATAAAGACAGAAAATCCATTAATACATGGTTTATATTTTTGAGAATATATTCTCTTTTTAATTGCAAACCGCCATTCTATAAGAGTTAAGCTATATAATTATACAATTTTTTGTTCCGAAGAATTTTTAATTCTTTTCAAATCCTATTCATTTTCTCTTTGGTTCGGGTTAATACAAATAAGTAAAAATACCGTCCGCAAATTTATCAAATATAATGAAGCGTAAATAAATGAGTGTTATATCTTAATTTCCATACAGAAAGGGTAATTTTCAAGTCTAATCCAAGGGTCGTAATAATAAATAAATATACACTTATTATACAGACAATGACAGGTCTTTGGGTGGACACGCTTTTCCGAAAACAATGTTTGGTATTCATTTTTAAGGGGCTTAAACACTATAGATGAGAACGACAATCCTTTTCATTAACTTCTTCTTCTACTAACTATTATTACTTGTTGAACCAACTCAAAGATCATTAAAGTTCATTCCCGGGACTTACTTTCTAATCCTTGCATTCAAATCGCCCACTTTCATCCATAAACTCGTCTGGTATACATTTGGTCACTCTCTTATTTGGTGAGTCCGGCACGAAGCTTGTGGTTCATCAATCACTCTAAAAGAAGTTTATAAGCCATTTATTAAAGAGAACCTTTAAAAATAACTAATATAGCAACAAACAGAACGTGTTCTTGTTCTTGAAGCGATTTAGATATCTAGACTATTGCAAAATATTAATATAATGATATTAATGACCCAAAAATGAATAATCTCCAACAGAGATGCATTATAATTAACAATATCAATTGTATTGTATTGGTTGTTGGTATCAAAGACAAACAAAACAAACCAAAAAGGCTTTTGTTCTAAAAAGTGCTTTATATATCATTAAATGACGACAATTTACGAATAACACATACAAAATTTAATTATAAAATTTAAATACAATTATTATAAAACAAAACATGAATAAATATAAGGCTGATCTGTTCGATCTCAGATCCAAAAAACAGGCAACAGCTTATTGCGACACCCGCCATATTATCCAAACGGGGTCCTTGAAAGGACACCAGGATGCCGATTTGTAGACAAATTTATCAAATGGAATGATACCTAATTAGCTAGCCAATCAATCAATCTATGAGATTCCAAAGAAGCAGATTTGGTTCCTTCTTTCACGATGCTGCATAAAAATTACTCAATTACAATTTAGTTAAAAGCTCTCTTTTCTATTCTGTTTGAACTCTATATCAAATATATAACTACCCAGGAAATAATTTCCAAACTGTAAAATGAGAATCGCATCAAATATAGATTCAAATTAGAATAAAATCAGAGGATCACAAAAATAATCAACACATAAACGATCCATTCATTCATAACCGCTTCCTTTTCCAATATTTTCGAATAGTAGATTATCTGAATAATAAACATACAAATCTATTATTGAAATAAATTATAGTAATCTTCATTTAATACTTAGTCAAATACTAACAATCAATTCTTCCTTGAAACTCTATCGTATTGTAAAAGTAGACTAATCAACTTCTTTTACTATAAATATGACCTATGATATCTCTCCAGCAAAGTGATGACATGTGTATTATAAATATTAGAGAAATTAGTCTAAAAACCAAAACACTATTACTACTATTTCTATTAAACAAAGTTCATGACAATTATATTCTTACAATTACTTAATAGGACAATAGATTTCTGTTTCAATTAAACGAAAAATCGTTCAATGGCAGCACAATAATCGCGAACAATACTATAGGAACAAATCAAAATGCTTCATAATCTCTATTTGGGGTCGCAAACATTACAATCTTTGAGTTTTGTTATAAGATACTTTTATTTAATGTTGGTTAATCAATATTTTTAATAATTACTACATCATTTAATTTATATCTCCACTATTTCTATTAATGACTAATTAATATTGTAAACCGGATATTGTGCAACCAATTCGACAATACAAAAGCACATACGTCTGTAAATTTTCCACATTAATGTGATCTCTGTTTATTTCATTGTAAAACCGTAAAAATATTATTATAGTAAATAGGAATAAAATGCCAAAATTAATCTGCTCTGTCTTTCTAATTTTCTATCTGTTGGTATATGAATACATGTCATGTTTCCTTCTTTAGCCAAGTCCATAAATATGTCTAAATGTTTTCCAATTCACCCTAAAAATCTATTCAAAGCGACTCTGCGTTTTATTATTATCATAAAATTGAAGAAGAAAGAAAACGTTTTGAAAGAGAATCTACTACAAAATAGTTCCAAAGGTAGTGTGAACAATTCCAAAAGAAATTTAAATCTAAAGAAAATCGATATATAAGTATAGTATATATACATAATGGATTGAAGTTAAAATCGAGCGAATGAGAGTGAAAAAACACCAATACATTTTTATTATTGTCAAAAATCATCGAAAAATTTATATAAGTTTTAGTTGATAAAGGAATAATAAAATATAAATGCAAAAAATGAAACCAGAGATAAAAAGAAATAGCTAAGACAGATTATATATATATGAATATAATTATGAATATATATACTATAAATATAAAATTAAAGAAATTATGTGACAAGGCGAATGTATTTTGTAAGCGTTATTATAACATTGTTTTTGTAAATACATACCTTTATGGGATAGATAATATGATATTGAAAAAGGAAACTCTATGAAATTATACATATGACACAGAAAACCAATTAGCATAACAATCTTGTGGTAAAATGCCATGAATACGAGAAAAGGGAGAGCATGTGTATTATAACAAACCAGATTTTCAGTTCGTTTGTGAAAGAAATTGCCAATTTATTAAAATACTCTTCACATATTCAAGTGACAAGGATGGACATTTTGGTCTCTCAAAATTCCCGTGGTTTTTAAATATTCAATATAATTAAAAATTAATTTAAAACAAATAAAATGCATCAATTTCGAGAAGAAAAAATAACGAAGATCGGTCGAGTCTCAGTTGCAGAAAAATTGTGAATTTTTTGTATTAACTTCATAAATATAAATAATTAAGAACATGCCATCCTAAAACCGCCTTTTAAAACCCTTCTTCCTAGCCCAAAAAAAACTCCGCAATCCAACTGTGGACATCCCAGTTGACGATAACCAGATCCCCGCTACGTTAAAACCAAACTTGCGCCAATAAATGACTTATTGTTCAACACTAATTCACTTATGTATAGAAGAAAAAAAACTATAAAATAAATCAACCAAAAAAATTGAACAGTGTTTGTGCATATTCATGAAATCGCCCAATGAAATGATACTATTGTGTATAAAAAAGATTTTAAAAAACCTTAATAAAGACATAGAGTATTTTAAAAGAAAATAGTAAGACAAATCTGAGAATAAACCTCTATTTATATCAAACAAAACAAAGAATTATGACTATGACAGAGTTTTAACAATTTAAACTAAATATTTCACATTACAAGCAAAAGAAAAACATGAACAACAATATAAGAGAAGGAGTATATGAATAAAATTTTTAATAAATTTAAACAAATCGATGCGAAATAATTTTAATATATTAACTAATAATAATAAATACTGATACTGAATATTGAAAACATATATTTTATTGTCCTTTTCAGTTCATTAGCTCATATTTAATTTTTCCATAATTTGAACTTTAAATGCAATTAGAAAGAAATGTTTTTTTAAAAATTTAAAGCAATATTAATTCTTTCATATACTACATATGTATTTCTATTCTAGCCATGTAACACTTAGCTGGTAAGTAAAATATTAACTGTTCAGAAAAGAGAAATATTCAGCAAATCTTCAATTCATAAATTTGTATAAAATCACTAATACTTGCCCTTTCAGTAATTGTACAGTGCTTTTATTCTTGTCAATGAAATAAAACACTTAATTTTAAAATCATTACATTTTATTTCTCTTAACAAACTATATTATCAGATTATAACGACTTGAAAGAGTTTACACTATTCTGTTCTGTCATCAGTAATTAAAAAGAATCTCGTCAGTTCGATAAATTCAAATTAAAGTAGATCGTTACATTCCAGTTGGTCAACGGAACACGAATACGTATCGGATAGCTGCTTTACAGTCGTCCATAGGACATCAAACCTAAAAAATACAAATTTTAAAATCGCAAAGCAATTTCAAAAATAAGTCTTACATTTCATGATTAGGAATGGCATCTTCAGTAAATGGTTTAATTCTCTCATAGCTATTTGAGATCACTGCACAAAAGTTTTGCAGATAAGTCAATGTAAAAAGTTGTTCATCGTCGTACTGCCGAAGTCCGGGCTGTCTTTTCCTGTTCGTCAGTCCCAAACTTTCGTAAGACAATTGCTCTGGAAGTTCATTGTTTTCAATTGGATTATTTTCGTCGATGTGCCTTAGGAAAGTCTTGAACGCACGAGCTGAAACCTTTGCCGTTCGTATTTGATGGTGTGCATTCAATTTTACAGTTTCAGGCAAATCCGGATCGTACAACTGATGAACTTTGTTCTGAACACATTGTAATGATTCTCCAACGACGTCATTTCCATAAGGAATATACCTTATGTTAGTTTCCGTGTTGGTCGGTAAGGTCACATTTCTCTTCGATATCCTTGGCTGATCCAAATACTCCTTGTTAAAGGTGTCAATGGCATTCAGCATTGTCTCAACCAAGTCTTTGCCAATTCTCGCAAAATTTACAGCAATCGGATACTTTGAGTTAAAATAAGGTGGTTGTAATGTACTCTTTGACAAAATTATTACGTTCAATTCCGGATTGAACTTTACTACATTATTCCAAATGCCATTCTTATAGTCCTCCTCAAACCTTTGAGACATTCGAATAGGATATAACTCCGAAATCAATCTAAAAGAAAAATCAGAATTATAGTTAGATTTTAGATATTAAGTCTATGAATTAAAATGGACCATTAATATTCTTCAAATTACATTTTTATCTTTGAAACACTGTATAAACTTGATCCTTAAAATGTGTCATAAAACAAATTTGTCAAATTATCTAATGGATCATCCTTAAATATGAATTTTTCAGTTAAAAAATTCTTAACAAACATCGATTTGTACATTGGGTATTGGTTTCATGTCAAGATATTACTGGAATTCGTGTAATTCCATAATATTTTTTTAGACTTGACAGTTATCAAAAAATAAATTTTAAAAAATGATATTTTTTTTTAATAAATTGGATTTGGTTTCTTTATGAATAAGGTAAGTATTCCTTTAACTTAGTTGGTTTTAGAAGTCATTTGAGATGGATAATAAAATAACTGGTATAGATTTTGAATGTATATAGTTTTACATAAATATCTAAGTATATAATAATCGTATATTACTCACTCTTCTTCCCTCGTTCCAGTGTTTTGTAAACTCATTTCCATCTTTTTCTTGATAAAATCCCATCTGCTTTGTAGGTTATTTGTGTGAATAGTTACCATAAAGTCTTCGTAGTAGCCAGTGATAAATTTCTCAGAGTCGGTCACCTTGTTTGGCAAACCGATTTGCAGTTCAGTGCGCATCAAACGCTCGACGAGAAAGCTGCTCAGGTTCTCATTGATCCAGTTGGCGCTGTTGATCGCATCTTTCAGCTCGTTGCGAAGGTGATAGTAGATTAACTTCAGATAATTCTCCGTAGAATCGAGTGGCTCGGTGGGTGTAAGATCG